>JARQOC010000005.1:222543122-222593639 GCA_033576535.1 Allobates femoralis | reverse complement strand
AGGGTGGAGATAGATAGAAAACAAGCAGGTGGGAAGCTGTATTTAAATGGTTAGCCACTCTATGATGCACAAGCACCTGTGCATAGTTTGAACAGTCATTCTATGCTGACAGACTCCCTTTAAAGAAGTAATGAACATGAAAACACACACTATTGTTAGTATTGGAACTCTTGAAATTGTTCCAGACAATGAAGTATTTCTGCCAGAAAATTATTGTAGTTATGCATTTTTGCTATACACGTTTATTTCCTTTGTGTGCATTGGAACAACACTAAAAAACAGAGAAAAAAGGGTAAAAAGTACATAAGTTCACATTGTTGACACCTTTCCAAAATTGTGAGTAAATAACTTTATTCAAGCATGTGATGCTTAGTCAAACTCACCTGTGGTAACTGGTGTGGGCAATATTAAAATCACACCTGAAAACAGATAAAAAAAGGGAGAAGTTCACTCAATTTTTGCATTGTGTGTCTGTTTGTGCCACACTAAACATGGAATATTCAAATTGCCTCTTCAGAGAGGAATTGGAGTTTAATTCTAGTGCAACCTATTGGAAGTAGCAACCATAAAATGATATCGACAATTTAACAAGCCTTGGAATATGACTTAATATATAAGCCAAACCAGAATATCAATTTCGTGACAGTGTTTCAAGGTATTGCTCCTCATCAGTGCAAAGTATGAGATCTGATTTGGGTAGGTGAGAAGCTAAGAATACAAGGGAAAAGGTTTCTCCTTGCAAAGAGTGACATGCCAAATCTGGCATGCCAGTATGAGACCTTAATGCCTTGAATGCTCCTCTGGGAAATTAAACATGTAACTTGCCTCTTCAGAGAGGAAGAGGACTTGAACTCTAGTGCCACTTATTGAAAGTAGCAATGCTAAAAGTAGATATCAACCCTTTAACAAGCATGGAGAACAAAAAGAAAGTAACAGAACAGTTTGAGGACTTGAAAACATAATTGAGAAGAACACAGTATCTGATGGTGGGTTTACACACACCAATTTCTGTGTCCAATATCTGAACAGATCTCTGGTTGCAGTGAAATCATGGATACATTGCTCCATGTTGTACACAGCCACAAAATGGAACAATGTGTCCATGATTTCACTGCAACCAGAGATCTGTTCAGATATTGGACACAGAAATTGGTGTGTGTAAACCCACCATCAAGTTTAATACGGTGGAGGTTCAAAGAGGTTGTTTTGTGACTCTGGCACTGGGTGTCTTGACTGTGTGCAAGGCATCATAAAATCCAAAGATTACCAATGGATATTGGGTTGTAAAGTAGTGCGCCGTGTCAAGAAGCTGGGTTTGTGTCCTTCCAGCAGGACATAAACTCCACACATACTTCAAGAAGCCTCCAGAAATGGATGAAAACAAAGTGCTTGAGAGTTCTGAAGTAGCCAGCAATTAGTCCAGATCAAAAGAAGGCACACAGGTAAGTATGATGCAGAATATCTGTATGCAGCCTAGTGATCATACCCATACTATTAGAGCAGGTGGGCTGCCCAGCACTATATACATGCATCACACAGGACAGACGCCCCAAAGGCGTCTGTCCTGACATTTTTTTTTTTAAAAGCTCTAGTTGCTTATTTTTTGTTATTATTATTAATTATTATGGCACCATTTATCCAATGGCACTTTACATTGTTATACTTATCTTTGTAAAGTAAGGTGCTTGGTACACATATTGGCCAATATATGTTTGCCAATCAACCGCGGCAAGGTGACCGTAGATCTGATGAGACCCTAACCTTCACTATGCCACTCTGTCTTTGGACTTAAGACTACATTTTTTATAAGAGAAGTGGGAGGACTCAATTCAATCATAGGCAACCTGGATTTGATGGGAGGGGGAGTGCTCTGGCTGCTCGTGCTACTCAATTCTAACACCAGAATTACTGCCTTTCACTCAATCTGCTGTGGCTCTTGCCATCACCTGCATTTGCTGACACATAAGCTGGTTCCTTTGTTAAGTGCTCCATTGCTTCCTACATTCAAATAGAGCATGAGACTGTTTTGGACTTAGTAATTTGATCTGCATCTGGTTCTGGACTTTCGAAGATTTCCTTCCCAGGTCTCCCTGGATATTTTAATGTGTTAGGGTACTTTCACATCAGCGGTTTTTTGAAATCGCGGTAGATGCGGTGAAAAAAACGCATCTGCCGCGATTACCGCATAACCGCTGCACTTACGGCACACTTGCGACAAGCCCCATGCAATATCTATGGGGCTTGCGGTAAGTGTGCGGCAGGTGCGACAAGTGTGGTTTCGGCACTTGCGGCAGGTGCGGCTGCGAAAAAACCCGCGGTCAGCCGCGTTTTTTTTGCGGCCGCACCTGCCGCAAGTGCTGTTACCGCACTTGCCGCACCTGCCGCAAGCCCGCATAGACATTCTATGGGGCTTGCCGCAACTGTGCCGCAAGTGCAGCGGTTATGTGGTAATCGCGGCAGATGCGGTTTTTTCACCGCATCTGCCGCGATTTCAAAAAACCGCTGATGTGAAAGTACCCTTATATAGACTTGCTTAAAACATCACCTTGTTTGGACTTGCCATATAATTTATTTTTGCAGCATCTCCAAGTGTGAACTGCACTTGAAAGACTGCTCCGCTGATTACATTTTCCTCTGAGGTTTTCAACAGACTTTTCGTTAAAGAGGACCTGTCACCCCCTGGTGCTATGCTAACTGAATGCATCACTGAATGCAGCGTGTCTGCTGCATTCAAGGAAGAGGTACCCCATGTTTCTAGCCCCCCTGAAAGTTGTCAAAAAGACTTTATAAATTGTACAGATAATGAGTCCAGAGGGACTTACTCAGTAATGAGTCATCACTGTTGCTGGTGTCCTCCCCACCTCCAGCCTTCTTTGTGTCACCTGCAGCCCTCAGCTATGACACATACAGAAGGCTGAACAAGAGAGGGCTGGAGGTGGTACACAAAAGGCTGGAGGCGGGGAGGAGGGCAGACACATAAAGGAGGCTGAACAAGAGGTGTCAAAGAGAGAATTGGAGGAGGGGAGGAAACCAGCAACAGCGATGACTCATTATTGAGTAATTCCCTCTGTACTCCTTATCTATACACATTTTATAAAATATTTTTAACAGCTTACAGGGGGACTAGAGACATGGGGGACCCCTTCCCTGAATGCAGTAGACACGCTGAATTCAGTTAGTATAGCCCCAGGGCGGTGACAGGTCCTCTATAAGGCTTCATTCAATATCTACACTGTGTGTTTATGGACTATGAGTCTTCCTCTGCACTTGTTGTGAATGTGTGTTTTAATATAGACTTTGTCAACTATAAACTGTGTTTTGTTGTGTCTTTTCTTCTCACAACCCGCAAAAAGACTCCTGAGTTATCCATTATAATTATTACACTAGTGGCAGCAGCCTCGCTCAATACAAGTGTATGGAGCAATGCCACTTGACAGCCTCTACATTTCGTGCCCACTAGACAGCCTCTACCACTAGTCGCACGCGTCTGCTCCATACACTTCTATAGAGCAAGCCTGCACCCATTAGTCGTGTCATTGTCCGGAGCATGCATACCGCATAATTGTGGTCCGTTCCCAGCTTAGAAAACAGCTAATCCTTGCAGCACACAGTGTGGGCTCTGGGAGGATTGATAAATCTGCAGCCACTCAGAGAGTCTGCAGAATCATCAGTTTTAGACCAGATCACCCATGTAACATAGAAAACTCGGTTTTGTCTTTGAAATTTTTATAACTGCTGATGTAAAATAAAAAATGGACGCCATACAGATTGAATGCGGATGACAATTTAGATGAAAATCACTATTTTTTTTCTGGGTGAAATAGCAAAAAAAATGTATACACTAATATGAGTTTGACCAAATGGAGCGTGCAGAGATGAATGTAAAAATATATTATCCAGCAACAAAAACAAGGGAGGGCACCACCTATGAGGTAACTTAACTGCGTGTAGGCATAGAAGTGTAGGTCACACAGGCATCCAGGGTGCCAGCGAGATACAGTCCATCAAACAAGGTATAAGAAAAGAGCGGCACTCACCGGAGTTGCGACATGCGGAGTCCTTTATTTGGGTAGTTGTTACATGGTGCAGGGAGGGGGACCGGGTGACGACGGCACCGTTTCGGGCGTGCTGCCCTTCAACGGGTCACTAACAACTGCAAATGTCTGCTTCTACCTTATATAGGTGGAGCAGAACCGCCTACAAGACATCATCAGCAGCTGCAACAGGTGCACATAATCATGTGAACAAGTTAAAAACACAACATAAACAATTTACAGAAAGTACACTAAGGAACTGATAACCAGAACTGTCTCAATATAATGTCCTTATACAGAAACGAGAGCTTATACTTACAGTGTTAAGATTTTACAGAGCAGATATCCAGCAATAGAGCTAGGACACTACCATGACTTCTGGGTCATGTGACACGTCACATGATCGCAATATAGGCGCGATGTGATTGGTCCATGTTTAAGCTGCTGCCACAGCTGCAGCTGTGAGCCTGCTACAAAGCAGAGCATAGGCTCCAGTAGCGGGGGTTCAGGGATGGTGCAGGGGGACGACCTGACTTCTATGGATGCAGGTAGTAATCAGGGTTGCAATAGTGAGATGGTAAACAGTCAGTGACTTGTTTCAGCACTGTATAAAACTCCACACTAAACCTAGCATATGGTAAGTAAATGAACAGTGGAGTAGTGCTTAGCCCTGTTATTTACTATTGTGCAGCGTAATACTATGGCTAGATGTTGATTGGCCTCCCCAGTTACCTAGGGAATATAAACAAACATTCTGCCTATGCTCTGCTTTGTAGCAGGCTCACAGCTGCAGCTGTGGCAGCAGCTTAAACATGGACCAATCACATCGCGCCTATATTGCGATCATGTGACGTGTCACATGACCCAGAAGTCATGGTAGTGTCCTAGCTCTATTGCTGGATATCTGCTCTGTAAAATCTTAACAATGTAAGTATAAGCTCTCGTTTCTGTATAAGGACATTATATTGAGACAGTTCTGGTTATCAGTTCCTTAGTGTACTTTCTGTAAATTGTTTATGTTGTGTTTTTAACTTGTTCACATGATTATGTGCACCTGTTGCAGCTGCTGATGATGTCTTGTAGGCGGTTCTGCTCCACCTATATAAGGTAGAAGCAGACATTTGCAGTTGTTAGTGACCCGTTGAAGGGCAGCACGCCCGAAACGGTGCCGTCGTCACCCGGTCCCCCTCCCTGCACCATGTAACAACTACCCAAATAAAGGACTCCGCATGTCGCAACTCCGGTGAGTGCCGCTCTTTTCTTATACCTTGTAAAAATATATTATTTTTTAAAAATCAAATAGAGAAAAATTATGCATGATCTTCTCATACTTGTATATCAGCAGCTGCTTGTGGGATTTATAAAACTGCACATTGGAAAGGGAAAATCTAAGCTGTTATTCTGAAATATTTATGCCATTGTGTAAAACCAAAGTTTTGTGTCTCAAACCACATAACTCCATTTAATAGTTTTTCCTTCTTCATAGGTTTTGTTCCAGTCGCAATGGTGTAATTAGTAACCTTTGGTGGACTAAAGTCCTTATCATCCAGTGGTTAGAAATAAAATCAGTGCCAGGACAAAACAATAGCATATCAGTTCATCGAGACGTGAAAGGAATTTATAAGACCTTAAATGCTTTTACCATATTACAGTAGAACCATACAGGATTTTCTTTCTATGTAGCATTTTTAAAAGATTCCACAGTCAGCTAGTCTTTTTGGGGTCAGTACATAGGGGGCGTTTTAGACGCTGACATACCTGCATCCTTTGTTTTTGAAGAAGATGATAATTTATGAAAACGCTGGCTGTGTTTTCTCTAAAAAGGCTTTTCTTTATGTCGTGTGCATCATCTTCTGTTGTGTTTTGTCATATATAACATAGTGGCGTTAGAAGAATAGATAGGTTTTCGAAGCAGTTATAAAAGATGGAATTTGTGGGCAGCAAGTTTTTTTTTACATAGTTGTGGATTTGTGTCACAAGGACTGTGGGGGAAAAAGAAAACATGGTCGCCTGGTTTGCCCCTTAAACTAGGGAGCCCTAAATTATCCCTAACTCAGGAGTACTCCTGATGGTGGAGACGCCTGAGTCTCTGCCTCGGCCCTGCTCCTATAGAACCATGAGCTTAACCCACAGATAATGACAGACAGGGGAGAACCAAAACACAATCTCACAGCACGCACACACAGGGAGAAGACAATAAGTAATAAGAGAGAAAACAAGTACATGTAGAAAAATACAACAAGGAAGTTTTCACCAAACAAGTCACAACAGATAGAAGATTACTGGAACTCCAAGGAAAGGACCAGTAATGCTGGAGCAACTGTGAAGCTATAATTGGCATGAGAGAACAAATGCCACCACCATCTTAAAAAGGCAGGGAGCAACTATGGTAGGTCTCTTAGAACATGTGATCCTAGAGGTAATCAGGAGCTATACAGAGATTAACATCGGATAACTAGATCACTAATAAGAGCACAGCTGGTCGACACCCAAGCTTGTCTCTGGAACCCAAAAGTACGAGAAAAACCTCAGTGAGGAGAATCAGAAGTCTGAACAGAGCCAGATGCTGCCATGACACCCTGCAAGTGTTGAGCAAAACGCCGTTTTACAATATGTTTATTCTTGGCGTTTTTTGTTTTTTTTATTGTGATGTTTCAGGTAAGCTTAAGGCAGAATTAACCTAAAAAAGACGTGTGCACCTAGACTTAGGGCTTATTTAGACGTTAGTTTTTTTCACATACGAAAAAAGGACCAAGTAATTTTCATCAGTGTCATCGAAGTGTCATCAGAGTTTGGTCTGACTTTTAGCAGCTTTTCTTGTATATGAAAAACAAGTTTCTCCACACTCCCCTATCGAACAGTCTGTGGAAATTAAACCACGCTGAAGTGATATCTGAGTGCTGTCCATTTTTTTTCACGGACCCATAGACTTGCATTGCTGATTTCAATCCGGCACTCAGATAATTATCAGACGTTTCTGCGATATTGCATGGACCGCTCAGTCCCTGAAAAATCATGGATATGTGAACAGCCCCATTCACTATTATAGGTACAAGTTTTATCCGTGTGTTCTGTTCTCGCTGCACAAGTCGTGGGCATATGAAGCTAAACAGGCAGTTAAACCGCTATACTGAGTCCAATAAGAAGACTCTGTTGCTGAAGTCTGCGTACTTTATTGAATGTAGAAGTATGATTTGGTGAGACAATTGGGATACATACAATCAGTGCATGAATGATACAACAGAAAAAGTACATATCACGAATAGCTTTACAATATGCATTCAACACCTAAATAAGTCTGATGGCCACTTTACACGTCCCGATATCGGCGTCCAACTCCGAAAAAAGTCACGTGGTTCGTGCGTTGGCCCCGATATCGTTCGTGCGTTGTATGGTGTAAATGTGCAATGCGACGCAAGAACGATGCCAAATTGATATTGGGGAAAAAATGAGCCTGCTCTCCAACCGCCCGATATTGGATGGCCAATCTGGGCGGATCGTGCTGTGTGAAAGCCCAACCCCGACTTGGAGACCAACTTCCCCTATTCTCTCCCATGTCAAATGGGCGTTTCTGGGTCGGCCGCACAAGGGGGCGTTCACATTGCAGTTGCGTTGCCTGCCGATATCACCCTGTGTGACAGCTCCTATGTGATGTGGGATTTCTGCCCAAAAAATGCACGCTCCCGCGCCGTTGTATCCAACATCGGAACGATGTTGGGACGTGTAAAGTGGCCATGAGTCTAACCTGAAAAGCAACAGACTAGACTAGTAACAGTTGGAGCAATTAATGGCTGCAGACAACATAAACTCCTTACCAGCAATGCTATCACAAGCGGGATTAAGAAAATGGAGACTGTCTTCTTGTATGAAGTATAAAGAAAATGGTGGCTGAATTACCCATACTGCATTGCAGAGGTGAAGGGAAACCAAGGCATAGAAAATCGAAAACTGATGCTGATAAAAAGTTTAGTCACTAGAGGGAGCTAATGCTCTATAAACAGCCTTGTGAAGAAAACATAGGTAATACTGCAGAGCCACAATAAGAAAAAAACAGACAATGCTGGAGGCAGAACACCGTGAAAAACACTGATGTCTGAATGAGCCAAAAAGTGATAGCCAGCCCTCCAGAAAGCAGTATTATGCCAGGTTGGATTAGCATCACAGTTTAAAAGGATTTGGCCCATACATATATAGCAGCAAAGCCATGAAATATTATTATTACTGCCTTTATTTGAGATACCATGTTTTCTGCCGTACATATTATGTCATGTGTTCAACAGACATATAAATGAATGGATAAGGTACAAAGATAGAGCTAAAAAATGTATTTATACACCCGATAAGCCACATGGGATTTAGTAAAGCTTTTTGCACATTTCCGTGTCCCATGTCTCGAATATTTTGGCATTTTGTCAACCCGTAGTTAGCATCGTGTGTAAGAAGGACTGGAGTCGGAACTGTTGTGAAGATAGTAAGAACCCCTAGGCATGTATAGTGCTTAAATCTGAAGGAATTTAGAAAGGGATCCAGCAGTAAAAATAACAATAGTACGCCATGATTATCAACAGTCGAGTAACATGGGTTCAGTTTGTGTGCTTATGTAAACTGTAACAGATTTGGTCTTGGCATTGTGATACTCACATGGGGATTAAAGGGAAAAGAAAACAGAAGAGAGCGAGCATGAAGTACAGCAACGTCTGCCAGATATCTCATAGCAGATTGAAGGTACACTGAGCATGCCTGGGCACATGAGATGGGATCAATAAGTCAGAACAGAAGACTCGGCACATCCTGAGGTCGGTCTATTCCTACATCTAGTAAGGTATGGAGGGGGAGCAGGGTCTAGAATATTTCAGCAATGCATTTGTGTCCAACTTTTAATAAAAAACTGATGGAGAAGAAGTATATAAGCAAATAAAAGTAAAATACGATAAGATACAATTAATATTGCTGTATACAGTCTCAACCAGAACTCCAATTGAGAACCTGTCGGACTGCACCTGTTCTTAAAACCTTTGACGGATGCACAAATTTAAAGGAATTATCTGGGACTATTTTTATTTTCCCTATAGAGCTTAGCACTTTTCATCAAGTGGTTGCTACCCACCTGCCTGTGCTGCACTATGACGACCTCTTCTGGCCAAGAACGGTCACTGACTGATCCTGCCAGCGATAATCCTGTCAACTCATCAGAAAAGCTTCTTCTCCTATGCTTTACTGTATTGATTTTGATCTAGCTCAGCTTAACGCAGCAGGAAGCCGGCTGGTAATCAACATCAAGTCAGCAGTGATGCCCTATCAACAGAGCAGAGCGTAAGAGAAGAAGCTGCTCTGTCAATGTAACGTTAGAAGATGAAGAGGAATCGCCAGGAGAAGTGGTCTGAGCCAGAATAGATCATTGCATGTATGCATCCAGCTGATGAGAAAGGCTTAGTCCCATTGGGAAAATAAAAAAACACCTAGATAACCCCATTAAAGAATATGCATACCAATATGCCCCATGTTGGCTGTGCTCTAATGTGGCTTAAATACAGAAATAAATAAAACAACCCTGTTGTGACCAGTGAGTTATCTGAGATCAGAAGGTCACGAGTGTTTGGCTGATCACAGGTCCGGCTCGGTGATTATTATCAGTACAGTGGAATTATTTATTTCAGTGCTGAGAAGGTTAAGAGTTCCTTTCTTATCCTGCTGAGAATCCTGGTAGTTTTAAATCTCAGCTGCTGCACCTCATGATCACTCCTTTCCGCTATTTAAACTCACTCCCAGCGCTCTCTTATGCTGGATAGAGATCTTCTTTGTTGACCATTATGGTAAAGTTGTTCCATTTGAAGCTGTGAAGTTCTTTTTAGTTGAAGATGTGAAATCCTTTTCTGGAAAAGCTGTGGAGTCCCTTTGTATGTGTTTTCGTACCACTTGTTTGTCTTTTACCCCATGTTGTCCTACTCACTAGCTAGGCCTAGTTCAGGGTCAGCCAGGGCCTAGGCACATGTTCACGCACAAAGTGATTGACTGGTCTATGGATGATAGGGAGTACAGGGTTCACACTCAGGTGAGAATTAAGGGGTGACCCGTGTTCTCTCTCCCTATTGCTAGAGTCTTTCTTTTACCTGGTTCCCCTACTCTTGCAACGCATGAGTATTTCCTTGCTGCGGACTGACATTGTTTATGGCACACGAATTTAATCTTGCAGTCCCATATCAATGAAATGGAGTAAAATCAGACACACAGAATGCTTTTTAAAGGGAACATCCACTATGCTCCAAGCTGGCAGCTTTGCCTGTCACTATAGCAGGTCTACTGTACGTAAATGATCACTACTTCAGTTTTGGGAAGAGAGAGTGAGAGTAACTCAAAGACATCTTAATGAGGCCTTACACTATAGTATTCTCATTCGTTTAATGGGTTAGCAATTAATCATTGCATCAGAATCAGTGGGGTGTCACTCACTTGTTCCAGTGGTTTCATCAGTTATCACATAACATAGTGTATTTGCTGCTGTATTTACCAGCTACCTTTAAAGTCAGGCATAACATTCATTTTAACACACAGAGGAACTTATCCATTGTAATTTTAGGCAACAAGAATTACTATATAGTAGGTTACGAGGTTGCTTTTGATGAATAAAATGTGTTTTACTGAACTGTGATTACAATTGCAAATGCTGGAAACAGAATATTCATGTAATGCTCCTTTCACATCAGCGGTTTGCTGATGTTTCCAGCAGATGGCTCTGCATCTGCCACCTAACGGCCGCAATTGCGGCACCATGCTGGCAAGCCCCATGCATTCTCTTTCGGGCTTGCGATCGGGTGCGGCAAGTGCGGTTTGCCGGATCTGGCAGATCCGGCACTTGCGGCACGGTAAAAAAAATGCTGCTAGCTGCCTTTTTTTGACCCGCCGCAAAAGCCGGATTTTCCTGATCGTGGCAAAAAACGCATTTGCCGCACCTGCTGCAACCCCCATAGAGATTGCATGGGGCTTGCCAGCACGGCGCCGCAAGTCCGCTGTTAGGCTGCAGATGTGCCAGATGGGCAAATCTGTCGGATCTGCTACATTCAGCGAAAAACGCTGATGTGAAAGCAGCCTGAGATATTAGATATCAAGGAGACACAAGAAGAGAATTAGGTTCATATGATATGAATTAATGTTGTTCTTCATCAGTTTGTTTTATTGATTTCTTGCACATTTTGCAATAATTTTTATGGTGAGCCAACAGCTCTTTATGGATTCAGCTAATTGGGAAGAACACCCTGATGATTAAAGCACCACTCGAGCATTTGTTTGTTTTTTTTCACCACTGTAATGATGCTTTAAATTTAAGGTCCTTACCCCGGATCTTATAATCCCCCTCTGGTGTCTTCTTCTGTTGTCAAAAGATGGCGCTTCAGGACCGAAGTGGCACCGATAAAAGGTGAAAATGCTGGAGGGTGAGTATGAAACCGGGGACAGAGATTTTAGATTAATAACACCACTCCAGCAGTGAAAAAAATGCTGAAGTAGTGTTATATGTTCTCTAGTCCCAGAGAATACACTGTGATCAGAGTAGCTGATTCTTTATATACTAACACAATAACCAGGAACTACAAATAACTTCATCCCTATCTATATCTATAAAACACAGTCATATAGTGGGTGAAGTAATAACTGAACACTTCACCTATTCTAAGTAAACATGTTTCCATAGGTGCTATTGACATGAATTTCTCACCAGATGTCAGTAGCAACCCATCCAATCCACACAAAGAAATCAAACCATAGATGTCCATAAATTAAGTTATGTGTAATAATGAGAAATGACTATTTAATACTATATACAAAAGCCTTTGTTGGTGATGACAGCTTCAAAATGCTAACTGGAACCAGTGGAATACCTTGTTCAGGTGTGATTCTGGCATTTTTGCCCCACAGAAGTAGAGTGTTATCATGAATATATCTCGGTAAGGCTAGGGTCACAGTTAAAAGACACAATTGGTTAACCGCATCCATTACTGGATGCGGTTTTAACTGTGTGCCTTCATACTATCATTTGATAGTAAAATTGCAACCCTCATTCCGGATCTGGATGCATTAATGCATCCGGTTTTAAAATGTGGGTTTCTGCAATTTTAAAAACCAGATCCGGTACCGCAAGGTACATTTATGTACCCTGCGGTACCAGATCCGGTTCCTATAGACTCCCATTATATAAAAAAAACGATCCGGTTTTGGAACCGGCGTGATAGACGCAGCCTGCATGATTTTTCCCGCAGATTCCAAAACCGGATCCGGTAACGGGATTGCAAATAGTGCAATCTGGTTTTTCTATTGAAGCCTATGGCTGCGGATAGGGATCCGATTTTGAGCATTTTTAATGCTCAAAACCGGATCAGGATCTGCAAGCCCAACTGCAGTTGTGACCCTAGCCTAAATCTATTCATTCATCATTCCTTCAGTTATATGAACTTTGCCAGCATCATATGCTGAAAAACAGCCCCACACCATGATGTTCCCACTTCCAAACTTCATATACTTTTTGTTCAAGAATGGAGTCTAGTGTGGTGAGTATGCATGCAGGCCATGGAGAGTGAGTGCATTACTCAGGTCTGCCACTAGGAATTTCCGGGTCCCTCATTGGCAAACTTTTGGGGCCCCCCTGAGACTACACCCAGCCTCCACCCCAGCTCTGCCTCAACCCCAGACACACAACACACACACAAATAGAGACTGCTTTGGGCTGAATACACAATAGCTGTATACACAATAGAGAGTTCTGCTGGCTGTATACACAATAGAGAATACACAATGGAGACTGCTGCTGGCCGTATACACAATAGAAAATACACATTAGAGCAGGGGTCTCAAACTCCAGGCCTCGAGGGCCGCACACAGTCCAGATTTTCAGGATTTCCTTAGAATTTGACAGTTGGTCATTTGATTACCAACTGTCAAATACTATGGAAATCCTGAAAACCTGCACTGTGTGCGGCCCTCGAGGCCTGGAGTTTGAGACCCCTGCATTAGAGACTGCTCTTTGCTGTATACACAATAGAGAATACACAATAGAGACTGCTGCTGGTTCTATACACAATAGAGAATAAACAATAGAGGCTGCTGCTATCTGTACTCACCATAGAGAATACACAATAGAGACTGCTGCTGGCTGTATACAAAATGGAGATGGCTGTGGGCCATATGCACAATAGACTGCTGCGGACTGTATGCACAATAGAGATTGCTAGCCATATGCACAATAGAGACTTCTGGCTATATATCTTGTATACACATCACTATATTGTACACACATTTCCACACCATATACATAAAGTATATACAGGTACACTGTAATACAGGATATAGTGTGGACCTGTATATACAGTATGATGCTGTGTACAGACAGACACACAGACAAACATCATACTCACCAGCAGCAGCTCTATTTAAATCCTGCCGGTGCCGCGTGCTGTGCGGTGACTTCCATTTTGTACTGTGCATGACAGGCTATTGGGTGCATGTGCAGTGCAAAGCTGGCTGAGCCTGATGTCTCTGAAGATGTCAGGCAGCCATGCCCGCTCTGTTTCGTTGGCTGCTGACCGCAGAGGTGATTGACAGGATCGGGGCACATAGAAGAGGTGAGGGGGCCGAGCACCGAGTTAATGAGAAGTCTAAAGTAATTACCTGGACCAGACAGCCCAGGCCCCAATCACCTCTGGGCCCCTCACAGAAATCAGAGCAGTCATGCCCTGATGGCAGCCCTGGCATTACTTATTGTTTCCTTGGAAACAATTGTTCCTGCTGATTCCAGGTCTTTCTGTAGCTCTCCACATGTAGTCTTTGATTTATGGACAACTCTTGTGATAATTCTTTTCACTTCTCTGTCTGAAATCATGCGGGGAGCACCTGGTCGAAGGTGGTTTATGGTGAAATTATTTTCTTTCCATTTCTGGATAATAGCCCCAACAGTGTTCAATGGAACCTTGAGTAGTTTTGAAATTCTGTATTTTATGTCATCAGTATATTTTGGAATAATAAGGTTACGAAGAGACAACTCTCCTGGTTTTATCCATTTTGAAATTGTTCTTGTGTGGCACCTTGGTAATGAAACACATTTTTGTAAAGATAGGTAGGGCTCTAGAAGTCACTGCACCAGCTGATATTCATTTTCACTAAGTGGCTGGATTGCTTTCTAATTACTGATAGATTTTAGTTGGTGTCATGACTTTCCATGGCTTTTTTCACCTACCCTTCTTGTGTTCACTGCTTTTTCCATGTGCCATTTCCCATTACTACACATAACTTAATTAGTAAACAGCTATTGTTTGATTTCTTTGCTTGTGTGGATTGGATGGGTTGTTACCAACATCAGGTGAGAATTTCATGTCAATAGCACCTTTAGAAATATATCTACTTAAAAATATAGTGAAGTGCTCCGTACTTATTCCAGCTGCTGTATATACTATAAAACTTTCAGCAGTGATGTTTCATTTCCGCAAATCTGCTTTTTAAAGGTCATGGAGAATAAATAAGATAATTTTTGACACAGCTTTTAACAACTCATAAATAGCAAACTGAGATTTTAAGCAGTTACTAAAAATAATTTAATGTCAAGCTGGTCATTCATATCCAGTGAGAAGCAAGGAACCTGCAGGTCGGCAGGATATCAAAGATGTGAAGAACAAAGTTCACCACGCAATCAAAGTGTTCCTGTTAAAATCCGGTGAAACTCATAACTTCTTTATTGTAGTCTTTCCAAATATAATAGGCTCAGAAATAGACATAATAATAGAAGCAATCCTAAAAGTTGCACTAACGAGGGGCAAACAACCTGAAACACTATGTCTGAAAATTGAGTTTCTACTTTGGTTTCTATTCTTGGTCATATGAAAAGGCTCGTTTTAGGGTCAGTGTTGACTTTTAGGATTGCTAATTCCAATAGGCGGCACTAGAGTTCAAGTCCTCTTTGAAGAGGCAATTTGCATTTTTAGTGTTCCAGAGGAGCATGCAAGAAGTTAAGTCTCCTCATACTGGCATACCAGACCTGGGACGTCACTCTCCATAAGGAGAAATGTTGTCCCTTAGGTCCCTGGGTCTTTGATGTAGTAATTTTATTATCAATTACTGGAAGGCTAAGTTGGTTGATGATTTCTTCAGAGAAATATTCCTCAAGGATTTTGTGCTTCCCCACTAATGCAGCATTGCTAATACCCCAAGATTTCTTTTCTTCTTTGATTAAATTTTAGTGTGTTATTTTTAAGCTGAATCCCAGGAATAATTTGTATCCATCTATATCCTAGCCTGTAATGTTCATGATTTCATTTTTTCTTTATCCCACAATCCCAAACAATTGTTCAACACTTTCAACTCCCTCCTTCACCCATCAATGCCCCTATGACCTCTGTCACCTCGGCAGAAGACTTTGACGCACGTTTCAAAACTAAGATCTGACAAACAAGGCAAATCTTTATTGTTTAACAACCTTTGTATATCAGACCACTGTCCTTTCTGCATAAACTACCTTCCCAACATTACTGAAGGAAGTGGTTACTCATCTACCTTCCAAATAACACGTCTCTACTTGGGTATTTGACCTGATCCAACCCAACGCCTTCCCCAACCTGACCACCATGCTTATCCCAGGCCTAATCCATCTCGACAACCTATCACTAATTTTTGCTACCATCTCTTCTGCTTTCAAACATGGTACAATCATGTCTATCCTCAAAAAGCCATACCTCGATTCAACCTCTATATACAGCTATTGCCCCATATCGCTGCTCCTGTTCACTTTGAACTTCTTGAGCAGACTGACCAAGCTTAACTTTCCTTCCACCTCTCATCTCACACCATCTTCAACATCTTCAACAACCTACAAACTGGCTTCTGGCTTCACCATTCTAGTGAAACTGCCTAGACCAAAATTGCTAACGACTTACCACCAAAGCTAGCAGACAATTTTCGATACTCTCCCTTCTAGACCTGCAATCTGCTTCGACACAGTTGACCACTTCCTCCTACTACAAATATTTTCTTACTTTAGGATCAAAGACATTGCCCTCTCCTAGATCTCCCCACACCTTTCCAACCACATATTTAGCATTTTCCACTCCAACACGACCCCCTCATCCCCCCACTATTGGTGCCCCTCAATCTGTGACCACTACTCTTCTCCATCTATGCTTTGGCCTAGAACAACTCATAAAGTCACATAGTTACCAGTACCATCTATACACTGATGACACTCAGATCTACCACCTCTGGCCCAAACATCATTAATCTGCTGTCCAGAATCCCAGAATGTCTATCATCCATATCTTCCTTCTCATCACGCTGCCTAAAGCTGAATGTGGACAAATCTGAATTCATCATTTTTCCTCCATCTCACCTAACTCCCCTACCCGATCTATCGCAATGAAATACATCATGCTTTCCCCTGTTTTGAAAAAGAGTGCTGCCTGGGAGTAACCCTTGACTCTGCCCTCTCCTTTAAACTGCACACCCAATCTCTCACCACCTTCTGCTACCTCCAACTCCAAAATATTTCCAGAATCTGTTGTTTCCTCAACTTTAAATCTACTAAAAGGATAGTCCATGCCTTCATGATCTCCCTCCTCAACTACTGCAACATCATCCTCTGTGCCTTCTTGCTAACACTATCGCATTTCTGCATTCCATCCGTAACTCTGCTACCCGACTAATCCTCCTCTCTCCTCGTTTCTCCCCTCTGCAAATCCCTTAATTGGCTCCCAATTCCCCAACATATCCAGTTTAAACTACTAACACAGACCTTCAAAGCCATCCATAATCTGTCTCCTACGTATATCTCCGAACTAATCTCCTGATATTTACCATCACGTAATCTCCGGTCCTCCCAAAACCCATTTCTCCCATCCACACTTATTTGGTCCTCACCCAATTGCCACCCAACTGCCACATTTGAATCCTTCACACAGAACTTAAAAGCCATCTCTTCAAGAAAGCTTACAGTCTGCAATAAACCCTTGCTACCTCATCAAACAGGAGCTGCTACCTACCCCCTAGCCCATTGTCACCCTCCCAATTATCCTTTAGATTGTTCATCATCATCATGCTGCTCTTAGATGGGGAAGTAAAAACATGGTCTAGCATGTGTACGTATACAGTGCTTCACTTCATGCATACTGTATGGTGTGACTTGGTGACTGCTCTTGATGAAGATTTCCAAGTATTGTTTCCATAGCCACGGACAAGAATGCTGCATAGACTTCAGTATTGATTTTCTCAAGATGTGGCATTATAAAACAGATTTACAAATTGTATAATACTGACTCTATATGATGCACCTGACTACTTATTGTAAGAGGACCTAAATGCCAAACATTAAGGAATACCTAGAATGCAATGGCAAGTTGATAAGATTGTGGAGACAGCTGGTGTCTGATACAAGTATACTTAGGGCTTCACTGCTACTATAATGTTAGTTTATCTTGGTGGTGATTTATGTTGCAATAGCTGCTAAAGAAATGCGCTGAACCAGCACAATGACACTGGCTTAGCTTCTTTTGAGTTGCATCTGAATGAGTTCATTTAAAGCTGGACTTAATGATTTTGCCCTTAATAACCTGAAGCCATCTGGTTCTAGACGTTACTGCAATTATACACTGTGACAATAATGCACATATGTTTAGCAAATCTAAAACTCATCTTTAGAGCTAGAGTCCCACAGAGAGCAATCATTGATGACCTTACATCATTTTAATATCACATACCAATAAATCACATTTTCTTACACACTGGGTCTAGAACAGTAGTGAAGACACTGCCAGGGGTTCTCAATATTTTATATCTCCGATTGGCACAACAATTTTCTCTATTTTGAATGCAACCAAAATGCATAGTAACTGCATTTGGCTGCATTCGATTGCGGTTGTGTTCGGATGTGCATAATTTATGCACCCTCCAAACGCAACATGATGCATTATTTGTACGTTCACGGGCGCTTGTTTTATCAGCAAGCGTCTGCAAGTGCACAAAGAATAAATGGTAGTCAATGGATCTACAGTGTCCTCCACATGACAGCGCAGGAGAACGCTGCGGATCACATTGAAATCTCTCCCGGTGGCCGCCCCTGAACTCCCGGCATCAGCCACTGCTGATCTCCTGTTCTCTCCGCATGCATTCACATAGTTTAGTGCCCTGCCACCCAATTAGCGGTGGCAGCCAGGAGATCAGAGGCAGCTGCCGGGAGATCAGCGACGGCCGCTGCCGGGAGCTCAGGACCGGCCGCTGCCAGGAAATCAGAGCCGCCGCTGATCTCCCACCCACCAAGGCCGCACCATACTATATGAACGCATGCGAAGAATCTCTGCTGCGTTCACATCAGTATGGCAGCGTTTGGTACTGCGTTTGCGTCTGCATGCCAGACACATGCAGACACAAACGCTAGTGTGAACTTAGCCTAACTTCTTGTAATCACTTTAGGGCTTAGAAATCCTAAAGCGGTAAAAAAAAAAGTCACATGCTCATTCTTCAAGCATCTTTGGAGCACCCTACATTTCATAGTACAGATGGAGCCAAAGACACCTATGAAGCCACTGAAGCAGCTTCTCATGGGAAAAGTCGCTGTCTGTACCAGCATCTAAAAGACATCATGGATACATACATTAAATCATGTTTCTAAAGCTTTATAGTGCAGTTTTATCTCAGAGAGGGATAGTTAGGGATGTGCTAGCAAGGTGCAGGGACAGATGGTGGTAAGATAGAGGGCTAAAATGAGCTGACAGGTTCCCTTTAGGCTGCCTTCACAATGCGTTTTTTGTGATCAGTGTCTATCTGTTTTAACACTGATAGCCAAAGATCCATTTTGGCCTCCTATGTATCCCTATGGGCACGGATTGGTCATATATGGCCATTTGTGTGTGTCAGTTTTGTCACTGATCTGTTTGTGTTAGTTTTTTTCAAGTATCCAGAATCGGAGACTGTTGTGATTTTGGGCTGGCTTGATAAAAGCGGACACAAACGGACAGACACAGATCTGTAGCTGTCCGCATCAAATAACAGGGTCTATGGAGACGGATCCGTGAAAAAATCGGTCTGTAAAACGGATCTATTTTTCTGTACTGAGCATGCTCAGAAGCAAGGTACAGCTCCTCCCAGCCGTATCTCTAGTATTGATTATGAATCAGTGAAAAACACTGATCCGTGGACATTAGTTGGCATCCGTTGGCACAGATCAGTGCCTGTCCGTGTGGTCCTTGAAATTCAAGGATCCACAAAGATGTGGAAAATACACAGTGTGAAGGGGGCCTTAAATGTAAAAAGCTTATCTACACTCATATACCTATTTAAATCCCTTTGTTTGATATGTTTGAACACATTGGCCTGTTCCACATCTATGAGGTCCCTGCCTGCGCCAGCGCAAATGCAAGCGCAGGGGCATTTAGGGGCTAGGGCAGCCTAGTGCAGGGACGCATAGATGCACTGCATTTGCGCCCAGCTGCGCTCGGTGCCCCCATTATATCCTATGGCTGAGCACAGCCGAGCGCGCGCTCTGCATAGTGTGAATCGCAAGTGAAAGTGGCAGACGCCACGGCGCATGCGCCTGGTCAGATGCACCAGGAAAACATCCAATTAGGCGTTTCTGGGTGCTAAGTGACAGGCGCATGCGCCGTGGCGTTTGCCACTTTCACTTGCGCTTCACACTATGCAGAGCGCGCGCTCGGCTGTGCTCGGCCATAGGATATAATGGGGGCACCGAGCGCAGCTGAGTGCAAATGCAGGGCATCTATGCGTCCCTGCACTAGGCTGCCCATGCCCCTAAATGCCCCTGCGCTTACATTTGCGCTGGCGCAGGCAGGCGGAGCAGCCTAGCGCAGGGACCTCATAGATGTGAAAACACCCATTGTTTGTGAAAGGCTTTAGAATGAAGCTGAAACGCGTCATTTGTGACTGCTGTTTATGGAATTATCAAAAAACAAAAAAGGCCACAAGGTTATAAGGGTATATTAACCTGAATGCAAAAAATCAACTAAGGCCCCCTTCACATCACAATTTTTTCCCGTCTGTGGAGATCCTGCTTTCTGTCGACCACATGGACAGGAATGGACCGGCCCAGATGTGACCTCCGGATGCCATTTCTGTGTCCAGATACGTGCTTTTTTTGGATCCGCACACAGAAAGAGCTGGGAGGAGCCGAGCGCAGGCAAGTGGTGTCGGGGCTGTGATGTCACACGAAGGGAAGAAGAATCCTGTGTTTTCTCATGTCTGGGCTGAGGTTTTGCTTTCTCGGTGTATCTACATACACTGTGAAAGCAAAATAAAAGAGAAAAAATGAATTAAAAATAAAAAAAAATAAATGTTCACCTGTTCGCCAGCTGTCCGAGACCCGAAGAGAAGACGACGTCTGATTGCTGCCAGGACCTTAAAGATTATGTGATATGATGATGTGACGTGCATACCACCTGATCGCTATCAGCCAATCACATTTTAAGGTCCTGGCAGCATTTGGACATCTTCATCTCGGGTCCCGGACAGCAGGCGGAACAGTAAGGGCCACTTTACACACACCAACTTATCTGTCCAACTTCTGAACAACTCACTGGTTGCAGTGAAATCATGGACACATTGCTCCATTTTGTGGCTGTGTACAAATGGAACAATGTGTCCATGATTTCACTGCAACCAGTAAGTTGGTCAGAAGTTGGACAGATAAGTTGGTGTGTGTAAAGTGGCCATAAGTATTTATTTTTTTTATTTTTAACAATTCCTGTATTTAATTTCACTTTAGTAGTGTATGTAGAGTGAAATTACACTGAGCAGAGCAGTTTTAGTGTACTGAGCATGCTGAGTACACTAAAATCGGATTTGGGAAATGGATCTGTTTTTTCCTGGATCCAAGCTCCATAGACCCCCATTTTATTTGAATCAGACAGCATCGGATCCGATGCTGTCCGGTTCTGTCCGATTGTGTCCGTTGTGCCCACAATCGCATCGCCGCACACACGGATGGCTATTAAGCACCAATCCGTGCCCATCCATGCCCGATAGGGAACATGGGGAGCCAAAGTGGATCCGTGGCTATCAGTTTTACAATGGACAGCCATGGATCCCCAAAAATCGTGATGTGAAGAAGGCCTAAGGGGATGAAAAAAACTAATCATAAATTAGTGTCATTCAACATGCAAAGGTTTGCATGTAATTTATTGTTACATAATTAAAATGTATACATATATAATCAGAGCATATACCCCATAAAGGGACATAAAGAATACAGGTATACACGGATGCAAAATTACAGACACATGGCTCCAAATATGGTACAAAAATGATGTATATAAGAATATATAAAAAGCAGCAAATAGTATTCACATCACAATCAATATCTAAGTGCAAGACACAGGTGCTTTGTTTTCAGCATTGGAGTGACCAGGTGGATGATAAATGACAGTCACTATCTGTGCCTTTATCTCCTTCTCCACATCTGCCTTTTATTTTAATAGTGAATAGAATGAATGATACTATTGTATTTCCGACCAACAAATGGTACAATTCTGAGATGCTGTCTGCATTTGTCCCCACGATACTGTTGGTTGGTTACCATTATTCCTTAAAAACAATATAGCAGTCATAAAGCAATCACACTCCATTGTACAAAGCGCAGTTTACTCAGTGTAATTGCTAATTATGCTAGACATTAGCTAATAGAGTGCTTTATGTGAGACTGGATACCAACTAGAAATGAACATCCCAATTATGTTTCTCTGCTGGACAAAGCCTAAATTACTATATAACTTTCCGAATGTAATCCCAGATGTTCATATATCACACAGTGAAGATTATATCCAATGGTTTTCTCAGTAACTTTTGATAGTTCGAGCGTTTATGATCACTTTGAAACTCCTGAAGCATATTAATTAGTATTTCCCACAAACACTTATTGGGGACATTCCTTCTGGGCACTCGTAGGCCTACATGCCTGTTAGGTGTACGTTTACTATTCCCTCGTGCTGATCATTACCCCGAGAATTGCTGTTCTCAATGCCTAACATTGGTAAAGTAATGATGGTATATATTCAATATATTATGTATAATGGGAAAAATGAAAAGAGCTACATATGCAGCTATGGCACAGCACAGCGCCATAGATCTACTGTAAATGCGTACAGGACCTTGGCCAGCGCACATACTATACGTACATTACGTATAGTATGCGCACCACTGTCAGAGGAGCAGGCTGCTTCATTCAGAAAATTGTACAGAACCAACAAGAGTCGGCTTACTGTAGAGGAGTAATTAACCCATTACATGCCCACCTGAGTGAGTAGCATGTCTCTAGGGGGGTGGGCACCCCCTAGAGACATAATGGGCACAGTTATTATTAATATTTAAGATGTTTTAACAGTTTTAACACTTTGCTTATCCCGGCGGCAGCTGGGATAAGCAAAGTATACAGTAACCGCATTGCTCAGGATTACACATCCTGAGCAATCCGGTTACCGCATTGCGGGGCTTAGAACCGCTCCAAAAACTGCAGCCTGCATGACTTCTCACGCAGGCTGCAGAGCCAGATGTGGAAACCGGATTGCATGCAATGCAATCCTGTTTTTATAATGGGTTCCTATGAGGAGCGTTTTGAAAGCTCAAAACCGGATCAGGATTTGAAATTAAAAACGCAAGTGTGACCCTAGCCTTACACAGATGTCAGCATCCAGATAACAGGTAGATGTTGGGCAAATAAAACAGGGATTTTATCAAAACTACAACACGTGGCCCAATAAGTGACACATCACTGGAATCAGAGTCTCTGTCTCCACATTATGCTACGCTCAAATGGGACTGCAAATACCTGGCAATAGATCCCCTTTCAAACTGGCATAGGCCAATGCATGAATCAATACCCCATCTATAAGGTTTTTTATTTATGACATAAGAAACTTTTTTGCACTTTTTTATCATTTTCGGGGTGCAGCTGGGCCCCATGGGGCGCCGATCATCTAGTGGTGCAGAAGCATCGCACTGGGCGGCCCATTGCTTAGGTGGCAGAGCCAGTGGGTAGCTTTCAGACACTCTGCATCATTTGTATCAGTGTGAATGGTGTCCTAAGCAAGCCCATTATCTGTATGGCAGGTTGCCTCCCACATTTTGTTGTAGGTAGAGGTGATTTTATTAGCCTGCATCTGGACTTGCTTTACATAGTGGGGTCTGACTGCATCCTGCAAGTGCAGTGTTGGATTTTGATTTTGGCATTGATGGTAAATAGGCCAGTTTTAATGAAGTTAATGCTGGAATACAGTGCACCAAATTCATTAAGAGGAGCACGCAGGCTGGCATGTCCAGACATCATAAAATACTATTATGCAGCACACTTATGCCGACTGCCATCATGGACAACTCTCCAGGCATACAATAAATGAACAGATATAGAAAAACTTTGACTAGCCCCGTATCACCCGAGTTCGCTGATCTGGAGACAGCCATATGATGTACCCTCTAAGTCCCTTCTGGGTCCCATGGCTTTCACTAGAGACTTGTGGTGTAAGTGCAGAATAAAATTCCAGCTGGCCTCTCACGCTTCCTTCCTGACCCTATTTCTCTACACACCACACTTAATGGGGAAGATGATTGTCTTGGTGATCCATAGATTGACAGAAGCAGGTCTCTTTAGTTTTAGAGATTTGGTAGATCCTTTGACTAGGAAACCTAGAACATTTGAGGATCTCTTAAAAAAAACATAATCTACCATTAACTCTGTCTTTTTCACACCGGAAAATAGTGCACTATAAGGGTACCTTTACACACCGCAACTTTTGGCGGCGATAGGAGGCAATCTAACGTGCACGTGCACATTTTTCATGGTTGCCTCAGAACGCCGAAGGCGCTTTTACACGCCGCAATTTCGCCCTCAACCTAAGGCGACGTATTGCCCCGGAAGTTGCCACACCAACAGCGGGAAACATCCGGTAGACTCCCGTCGCCGCTTCACACGCTGCAATCCCCAAAGGAATGTGGGCGTACATGTTCAGCGCGGTGAAAACATAGGCGTGCCAAATTGGTTTACACGGTGCCCCAAACAGGCTGATTAGACAATGCAATAGCATTATGATTGGGCAGCCTGCGCAGGAAGGCTGGCTAATACATGACGCCATTGCCATTGTGTGGAGTGAATGGACAGCTGTTCAAATATGACGCGGTGTCATGTGACAGCCAATGGAAACACAGTAGCCACCACCAATCATTGCTGACGGGGCACGGTCTCCAGCACGCTGTGGCACGCCTCCGGGAGATCAGTAGGCGACGCAGATTCCATCCATATTGCTCCTTCACACGCCAAAAGCAGGGAATTTTGCCTTCATGATTGCCTCTGATTTTGGAGCAGTGCTGTGAAATCGGAACCAGGAGCAACCTTTTTTATTGGCCCCAAATTCACCAATTACACGCCGCAATTGCGAGGCAATTTCACGGCGATGGTGACGGGGCAACAGTTTGCCGGTCAGATTCCTTGCCGCGGGGTGTGGCATGTCAAGGTGCTCTTATAGATCTGTTATGGGCTGTCATGGAGATCCCTCCCCTACAGCAGTTGAGTTTTTGTGCTCTAGAGGCACCTCCACCAAGGGCCTTATAACCGATATATATGGTCTAGGGAGTCAATCTACCATATCTTTTGGGACTGTAGTGGGACATGAGCCTACTAGACGGAGGTGGGGGCACTATTGGATAAGATCCTGGAAACGGACTTGCCCTGGACCCTTGGACCTATTTATTGAATTTATTCTCTCCGGGTTTAAGCAAAACGCACATTGAATTGTTACTACACTTGTTAACAGCGGCTAAGTGCTTGATATCTCTTTTTTGGAAGAGGACTACCGTTCCTACCATGTCTGATTTATACGCTAGATTATAAGATGTATATCTTATGGAGCAGATGACAGCTATACTCCATAATTCTATAGAAGCCTTTGATACGGTATGGAGGGATTGGACATTTGTCAATGTTCATTGAAAATTTCCAATTGTAGGATTACCGTAATTGTATTCTCTGTCTTACACTAATGGATCTTTTTGTCATGTTTTGCGATTTCCCACCCGTTGGACTCTATGGGTTTTGCCAACCTCGAATTCCATAGAGACTCGACATATTGATAAGCCAAAGACATTCCTGTACTTTGTCGATTTGAATTTTCAATTATTGCACTTGCAATCCTTATCCTTTACTTGTCATGCTTTGATATGTCTTGAGGTCTCAAAGTTTCTCTGAATAATTTTCTCGAATGTCTGGTTATCTTTGTTATGAATGTAAACCTTTTATAAAAAAAAGAGGAGCACATCACTTAGTGGATTTGGCACACCTTCTGAGTGGTGTGCGCCTTTGTGCACCTTGCCAGGCATGCTACTCCACTCAAAGACTTGAGTATAATTTTCTGGTGTACAAAACAGTCACATTTTTAATTCACTGGAGAGGCAAATATGACCAAACTCCCCTACACCCATTTTGATAGAGCAGCTTTAAAATTTTGATACTTTTTAAATCTTTTACAAGAGTTTTATGGCATTAAAGCAGGCCATGGAACCCATAAGGTGTAGGGGCCACATGACATTCGGGGAGGTAGGGAGTTAATTGGAGAAGGAAGGAATGGGAATATGTGATTGGGGCATGGGTGCTGACTAAATGAGAGAGGGGGTGGTCAGGGGGAGGAAGAGGGGGAGCTCAAGGGAAGATACAGGGGACAAAGAAGGAAGTCCCCTCATTCCACTTCCTGGGGACAGCCTGTGAAGTTTCCTGGATGATAGGGCAAAGAGTGAGGTGTACGTTTGCTTTGAGAGCCCCTTGGGGGCGCATTTGAAGAAGGAAGTCAGGGAAAAGATTTGGAAAGGGGAGTACGTAGAAATATTTTCGCTGCTCCCGTTGGAAAAGTTTAATTTGGATAAGGTTCGCCCTAGTGATTCCAAAAAAGAAAAGGAGGACGATGAGAAGCGTCGGTATCGTCTGATACCACGGACGTTTATGAATTGGTTGCAGGCCTTTGCGATATTGGCGAGCGTAGTAGGGGAGAAAGAGCTGGGGAGCACTCCTGCGTTGTTTGGATATATGGATTCAATAGGAGAGGCTTATAGGGTGTATGGTGGTTTGTCATGGCTTCGATATGATGAGCAGTTCAGGCAGCGTAAGGCTTTACGGTCGGAAATGCGTTGGGACCACAAGGATATTGCTTTATGGTTGCGCTTAATGACGGTGCCGGCACAGCCCTTTCGGAGTGGGGCCGGGGGATCAGGTTCGGGATCGGGTGCGGGACCAGGTACCTCGGCTGGGTTCATAAAAGGTTGTTGTTGGCAATTTAATGAGGGGCAATGTAAGTTTGGTTCCGCCTGTCGATTTAAACACGAATGTTCGGGATGTGGAGGAGGGCACAGCTTTGCCCGTTGTTTTAAGAAAGGAAAAGGAAAGGGAGGAGACGGTGCTGACAAAAGGGAGGACACCAGTGAGGGTAGAGGCAATGGAACCGTTCTTAAGTAGGTATCCGGATGTTGAGGCTGCCGAGTTATTGCGTTCAGGTTTTTTGTTCGGTTTCGTTATTCCGTCTGAGGCAGTAGAGAGGGGCTTGTTTCGCCCGGGGAATTTACGCTCGGCTAGGGAGCATCCGGAGGTTGTGGACGAGAAGTTGAGGAAGGAAGTTGAGTTGGGGAGGATGGCAGGCCCCCTCTTGATTCCCCCTTGTCCGAATTTACGGGTATCTCCGCTGGGAGTTGTACCGAAAAAAGAGCCGAATAAGTTTTGGTTGATACATCATTTGTCATACCCAGCTGGGGCTTCGGTAAATGATGGTATAGCGCCGGAGTTGGCAGCGGTTTGTTATGTCTCTTTTGATAAGGCGGTGGAGTTGGTAAAACGAGCGGGACCGGGGGCACTTATGGCAAAGTCGGATGTGGAAGCGGCATTCCGTTTGTTGCCGGTGCATCCTGAGAGTCAGCATTTGTTGGGTTGTATGTGGAGGGAGCGTTTTTATGTAGATCGTTGTTTGCCAATGGGGTGTTCAATTTCTTGTTCATACTTTGAAGCTTTTAGTTCTTTTGTTGAATGGGTTGTAAGGGATGTGTCGGGTATGGAGTCGATCATTCATTATTTGGATGATTTTTTCTGTGTGGGGCCGGCGGGTTCCCCGATTTGTGCAGGTTTGTTGTTTGCTTTGACTGAGGTTGCCAGTCGTTTTGGGATACCTCTGTCTCCCGAAAAAACAGAAGGACCGGCCACGGTCATGCGTTTTTTGGGAATCGAGATTGATTCATTGGCTAAGGAGTGTCGGCTTCCTGCTGACAAGATTGTGGATTTGAGGCGGTCTGTTGCTGAGGTGATTAAAGCAAAAAAGGTGCAGCTTAAGGTGGTTCAGTCTCTGTTGGGCAAATTTAATTTTGCTTGCCGGATTATGCCAATGGGCAGGGTGTTTGCCAGGCGGTTGGCTCTGGCTATGTCCGGCAAGACGTGTCCGGTGCATTTTGTTCGGATCACCAGAGACATTAAAGAGGATTTGAGAGTGTGGGATATATTCTTGCAGGAATATAATGGGCGCACGGTTTGGCTTGAGGATGTGGTGCCGAACAGGGTGTTGCAGTTGTTTACAGATGCGTCGGGTGCGATAGGTTTCGGAGCATTTTTTATGGGGCACTGGTGCACGGGCGGTTGGCCAGAGTCCTGGAAGGAGCGAGGTCTGGTGAGGAACCTTGCGTTGTTGGAAATTTTCCCCATCGTGGTGGCAGTGGAGTTGTGGGGCCAGGACTTTGCGGACAGGAAGGTTTGTTTTCATTGCGATAACATCGCTGTGGTATATGCGATTAATGCCTTGTCTGCTAAGTCTTTGCCGGTGGTGGCCTATCTTCGGCATCTGGTGCTCAGATGTCTGCAATGGAACATTCAAATTGTGGCTAAACATGTACCGGGAGTTACTAATTCAGTGGCTGATGCACTTTCTCGGTTTCAGTTCCACAGGTTTCGGGAGTTGGTGCCTTGGGCGGACGAGATCGGTCAGCCCTGTCCGGATGGTTTATGGAACCTGGTAACTTGATTGTGGGTACCTTGATTCGGAGTTCAATGTCGGAGGCTAGTTGGTGCCGATATGGGAAAGTATGGCAGGAGTGGGAGGAATTTGTGCGGGATCAGGGCATGACTGGTGGTATGGATGATGTGCAAAAGGTGCTGACATTCATAGGGAATGATTTTGTGTCTGGAAGGTCCGCTTCGGCAGGAGCACAGAGGGTGGCAGCGATTGCATTTTGGTTTCGGCTGTTGGGCAGGCAGGATGCGACTAAAGATTTCACAGTGCGACAGGCTTTGAACGGTTTCCGGAAAGGTGTGCGGACAAGGGATGTTCGACGCCCGGTGTCGGTGACATTACTGGGAAGAATGGTAGCGAAGTTGGAGGGGATTTGCAGGTCCAACTACGAAATGATTTTGTTTTCCACAGCTTTTGTGTTGGCCTTTTTTGGAGCTTTTAGGCTAGGGGAGTTAGTGAGCCCAACTCGGTGTAGGGCGGGAGGCTTGGCTTTGAATGACGTGCTAATTGTAGAAGACAGGGTGGAATGCTGGCTGCAGTATTCAAAAACTGACCAACTGGGCAGAGGGAGGTTGGTGGTGTTGTATGCCATGGCTGGGAGCCCATTGTGTCCGGTGGGGATGGTACGACGTTTTCTATCTCATAGGGGTGGTGGTCCAGGACCGTTACTTAGGTATGCAGATGGTTTGTTTTTGTCCAAATTTCAGTTTCGGGCAGTTTTCCGGGAGTGCTTGCTGAGAGTGGGCGAGCGCCCGGAGGAGTTTGGCACGCATTCATTTCGCATCGGGGCGGCCACGGAGGCGTCTCGTTGGGGGTTGGGGGATGATGTAGTGCGGCGAATTGGGCGCTGGGAATCGAATCGTTTTCGATTGTATGTACGTCCTCACTTGCTTTCTAGGTAGTGGCTGGAGGGGATTACCCAGGCTACTGAAAAAGCGGGTGGGCATTGCGGTATGGTTTTCGTTAGTAACTGGTTAGGATGACACGCTGGTTTGGGTCAATTGTTAACTTTTCTTTTGTTTGTACAGGCCGCTGCTTGATCTGGATACTCGGCCATTCGTACGTGTATTGGGGGGCTCTTCGAGCGGATGTTCGCCCGGATGGTCGGCAGTTGGGACTCGACAGAGGTGCAGCGTCGGTCAAATGGTTGGGTTTGAGGGGTATGCAATGGGGCAGGGTGCTGCCGGAAGTGGATTATTTTTGTAATGTGAGTAGACCCCCTGATATCTTAGTTCTGCATGTTGGGGGAAACGATTTGGGGGTGCGTGCGTCTCGGGAGTTAATACGGGACATCAAGTGTGATTTGTTGCGACTGTTGTGTTCCCACCCCGGTGTGATTGTGGTATGGTCGGATATGGTGCCAAGGGGACGATGGAGGTTTGGGAGATTGGTGGATAAAATTAATAAAGCAAGGGTGAAAGTCAATAAAGCGGTGGGGGCATTTGTGGCACGTAACGGGGGGATTATGGTACGGCACAGAGAATTGGAGTCAAGGTCGAGAGAATATCTGAAGTCTGATTTGGTGCACTTGACGGAGATTGGCTTGGATATGTGGATGTTGGATTTGAGAGAAGGTGTGGAGCAAGCGTTTGGTGTGTGGCGGGTCCAGGCCAAGTAAGGGGTCACTTGCCCTGTCCTGTGGCGGGGGTAGGTCTGGTCCAGAGGCAGGTGATTTACATTTTGAAGGGGGAGATGAGCCACCTCAAAGGTTGAGGGGCTCAGGTTAAAGGTACCTTGCAGGCACGGGGTTCTGCAAGGGTGAGGTATTGGTTCTAGGTAACTAATACCTCGTCCCTGGGGCCGGTGTTATTGCGGCCAGGGGCAAAAAGTTAGAGTCTTATGGACCGGGCCTATCCATGGGTAAAATGATGGGAGGGCCTATTGTTTAAGTTGGGACGCCCGTTGGACGGTGTACCCTGTTACATTATATTAGTATGTAAACAATAGGCAATAAAGGCTGCTGTGGCCAATTTGTTAAACCAAGTCACTGCAGTATGTGTGTTATTTTAAGTCTACAACGGTTGGGGGATAGTAATTAATCAACCAATTTACGACCGGAGATCCTCCTCGATTGTCAAGCAGGCCATGGAACCCATAAAGTGTAGGGGCCACATGACATTCGGGGAGGTAGGGAGTTAATTGGAGAAGGAAGGAATGGGAATATGTGATTGGGGCATGGGTGCTGACTAAATGAGAGGGGGTAGTCAGGGGGAGGAAGAGGGGGAGCTCAAGGTAAGATACAGGGGACAAAGAAGGAAGTCCCCTCATTCCACTTCCTGGGGACAGCCTGTGAAGTTTCCCGCCCACCCTCCCTGGTTTTTTGGGGTTCAGGTGTGAAGGCGTTTGAGATGTGTTGTATGAATGTAATCTGGAAGTCCGGTGTGAAGCTTTGGTAATGTCACGGCAGCGGGGGTAGGTCTGGTCCAGAGGCAGGTGATTTACATTTTGAAGGGGGAGATGAGCCACCTCAAAGGTTGAGGGGCTCAGGTTAAAGGTACCTTGCAGGCACGGGGTTCTGCAAGGGTGAGGTATTGGTTCTAGGTAACCAATACCTCGTCCCTGGGGCCGGTGTTATTGCGGCCAGGGGCAAAAAGTTAGAGGCTTATGGACCGGGCCTATCCATGGGTAAAATGATGGGAGGGCCTATTGTTTAAGTTGGGACGCCCGTTGGACGGTGTACCCTGTTACATTATATTAGTATGTAAACAATAGGCAATAAAGGCTGCTGTGGCCAATTTGTTAAACCAAGTCACTGCAGTATGTGTGTTATTTTAAGTCTACAACGGTTGGGGGATAGTAATTAATCAACCAATTTACGACCGGAGATCCTCCCTCGATTGTCAAGCTTTGTTTAAACTCCCTTTGCCATGAAACCTGTTTTCACCTTCCTGACAAGGCTAATTTTTCAATTCTTACAAGTGTCACTTTATGAGTTAACTAGCTGTAGTACCCGGCTACGCCCGGGTTAATAAATAACTAATGTTAGCTATAACAAAATAGAATTTGAATATGTCATATTAATGACCTGTAATAAAATAGAAGCTGAGCTGTGATTGGTTGCTATAGGCAGCCTAATAAATCTCCAGCCAACAGTAAACGTTCCCCCTGGCCGGGCAGTATATGTTACCTCACACATACACATAACAGACAGCTCATGTGACTGACATCTGCCTTAATTCCCTATATGGCACATGTGTTGCACATTGGCTGTTTTTAATCAGATGTTTATGTTTGGAAATTAAAGATAGCACACGTATGAGGCGAGTTGTGTGAGGTGATTTGTGCACATCTGTGTCTGTCTGTGTGGTGTGTGTGTCCCTGGGGTGTGTGTGTGTGTCCCTGTGGGGTGAGTGCATGTGTCCCTATAGGGTGTGTATATCCCTGTGGGCGGGGTCTGTGTGGTGTGTGTTTCTGTTGTGTGTGTCTCTATGTGGTGTGTGTGTGTGTCCCTGTGGGGTGAGTGCATGTGTCCCTATAGGGTGTGTATGTGTGTGTGTCCCTGTGGGGGGGGGTCTGTGTGGTGTGTTGTGTGTGTATCTGTGTTGTATGTGTCTCTTTGTGGTGTGTGTGTCCCTATGGGGTGAGTGCATGTGTCCCTATAGGGTGTGCATGTGTGTGTGTCCCTGTGGAGGGGGTGTCTGTCTGGGGTATGTGTGTCTCTGTGTTGTGTGTGTCTCTTTGTGGTGTGTGTGCGTGTCCCTGTGGGGTGAGTGCATGTGTCCCTATTGGGTGTGTATGTGTGTGTGTCCCTGTGGGGAAGGGGTCTGTGTGGTGTGTGTGTGTCTCTTTGTGGTGTGTGTGTGTGTCCCTGTGGGGTGAGTGCATGTGTCCCAATAGGGTGGCTATGTGTGTGTGTCCCTGTGGGGGGGTCTGTGTGGTGTGTGTGTCTGTGTTGTGTGTGTGTCCATGTGGGGTGAGTGCATGTGTCGCTATAGGGTGTGTGTCCCCGTGGGGGTGGGGGTGTGTGTCTCTGTGTTGTGTGTGTCTCTTTGTGGTGTGTGTGTTTGTTCGGGTGCGTGGTGAGTATCCAATATTGGGGCTGCACCTTAGCGACTATACACTTGCGGTTACTCTTTGTGTGCGTGTGGTGTGTGTATACATGTCCCCAAGCGTGGTGAATATCTCATGTTGGGGCCCCACCTTAGTGACTATATGCTGGTATGTGCTGTTAGTCTTTGGCGCTATCATTAAGCTCCTCTCATTCACAACTGTCAACTGGTAACTGTCACTTTTTCCACATTATGTAGATAGGGGCAAAATTGTTTGGTGAATTGGAATGCGCGGGGTTAAAATTTTGCTTCACAACATAGCCTATGACACTCCTGGGGTCCAGACGTGTGATTGTGCAAAATTTTGTGGCTATAGCTGACAGCTGTTGATTTTCCATTCACTTTTTCCCCATTATGTAGATAGGGGCAAAATTGTTTGGTGAACTGGAACGCGCGGGGTTAAAATTTCGCCTCACAACATAGCCTATGACGCTCTCGGGGTCCAGACGTGTGACTGTGCAAAATTTTGTGGCTGTAGTTGCGACGGTGTAGATGCCAATCCCGGACATACATACATACATACATACATACACACATACATACACACATGCATACACACACACATTCAGCTTTATATATTAGATATGAGATCTATTCATTATAATGAGGATGCAGAGTGAGTTACTCTGAACTCTGGCTGGCCTCTGTTCAGCATTGTCCTTTCCAGAAATGCACAAAACTGTGGTCACCCATGCTTCCATGCACATTTAATAAGATGTACACCACTGGCAGACTATGTCCAAGGTGACTTTATCTGCTTCATTACAGAATTCTATCAGGTGTTCCATCTGAATCACATATTTCAGAGATTTACATGAAATCCCCGATGTAAGCGCTGAGCGTAGAGTGCAGGATAAATATGAGCTGAGCCTAACTGCAATCTTTGGCAAGAAGAATGAATGAATCAAGAATTGCTTTTATTTTTTATGCCGGTCACCATGTGGGATAAATGATTTATTCTTTGAGCCAGTGTGATTACAGCGACACCAGATTTATATAGGTTTCTTAGGTTTTGCTACTGTCACACACTAAATATGAAACAGCAATTTCGGAGTTTAATTAGTGGATTTTTTTATGCCATTCACCGTGTAGTAAAATTAATAAAACAGGTTTATTCTTTGGGTCAGTATAATTACAGCGATACCGTATTTATGTCTGTTTTATGTTTTGCTGCTTTTACACAATAAAAACAATTTTATCGAAAAAAAATTGCTTTGCATTGCATTCTGAGAGATATAGCTTTTGTATTTTCCACTGACAGAGCTGAGTAGGGGCTTATTTTATTGAGGGACAAGATGACATTTTCAGTGATACAATTTTTGTTTTCATGCAACTTTTTGATCACATTTTATCCCACTTTTTTCAGTGGTATGATAAAAAGTATTATTTTCTTTTTTTTACAGTGTTCATTGAAGGGCTTAACTAGTGTGACACTTTTATAGAGTTTTATAGAGTGGGTCGTTCTGAACGTGGCAATACCAAATAGGTATACTTTTTTGTCTATTTTTGCTTTTACATAAATATATGTAAGTTTTACATAATTTTATTTATATTTTATTAGTTCTTTGTGATTTTTTTAAGGATGGGACATCAACTTTCTCTGGTCTGATTTCTGATCTAATACTTTGAAATGCTCTTACATTGTGGAACATTAGATCAGTGACTGGCACACAGGCAGGAGGCGTGTCAGGTCCTGATCAAGGCAAGATTTCACAGACCACAGAATCTGGGTGATCCGGCTCAGTGTTATTGTAACTGCTGATCAGAGCAGAGGGGGTGCTCCTTCCCTTTGGTAAGAAGCCCTATACCACTGTTGACAAAGGGGATAAATGCCTTCGACCGATACTGACACCCGATCATCGGCATTACTGCACGATGTCAGATATGATATATAGCTGACATCCACTGATCTCACGTGGGAACAGCCTTCCCGCAGCGCCGTACATGTATGGTGGATGTCATGAAAGGGTTAAATGGCCCCATAGGGTGGTCACACCAAATATTTCTCTCTTGTTCATCCACTTTGCAGTTTGTTAATTGATAAAAATAAACTATTAACATTTCTATTACTGAAAGTATTCCTACTTTGCAGCATTTTTTCCATTCCTACCTAAACTTTTTGTACAGTACTGTATATTTATGTATTTATATAGTTTTTTTATAACACATATATTCATTTATATAACCTTATGTTTCAAGAATAGCGAGGACGCCAGTCATCCATTTGGAGCTGGGCCAATCATGTAGTGCCCACATGCCATCATTGATGACAGGCACTGTTAAATGCCACCCAGTGTGCCAGTCTTTCTCAATAATCTTGTACTATTCTCTCGAGTCAGACTTAGTACATTTATATTAGGAGAAATAAAGTTTTCTTCAAGACAGGATGTAGGTTCTTTTAATGAACAGATGGGAGCAAATAATTAAGGTTGGTTTAATCCCACTGCTGTTCCTAATACTCCGGGAGAGAAATCTGTCCAAGATTGCTGAGCTGAAAACATTATTTGGGTGATATATCTCTCTATAAAGCCACTTCCAAATGAGCAGCTTTAAAATATGTAGGTGAAAGTGGGTGATACACAGTGACACAGACAGGACCACATACAGTCACGTCCTAATTATCCGTGTCATGTCATAACAACAAACCATATTGTATTTCAGCAATAACACAAACATTGACGCAGAAATAAAAACCATCCTACACTATTTCAAGGGAATCATTAGCATATAAAGCACTAGTGTATGATAAAAGGAGCCAGAATGAGTACTAAACTCCATGTGACAAACTTTAAGATCTCATACACATGCCATGGCCATGTACAGGAGGGTGAGACATGATGTCCTTGTGGCTGCAAACCACAGACCACACGCGCTGTGTGTGCCATTGTCTAGTACGCCTATCATGTGTGCACATGGAGGCTTGTGAGACACAGAGTCTTATAAAAAAAAAAAGCCTGAAAAAAACACTTGAAAGATTCTTCCTATTGATGTATATTGTGAAACGACTTTTGCTGTTCATACGTTCAGTCTTTTGAGCATTCTTGTTTTTTTTCTCTCCAGTTTCTGAACAACGTCTTGTAGGACAAAAGAAACTGAATGTCACTTCTATGAAGTGGTCTCTGATGGAATCAATTCCAAACTAGGCATTGTCCAATCAAAAGGCTGCAAAAAAAAATAAAGTTTCAGGGAACACCTTCTAAAATGCTTAAAGTGTAGCCGCCATTTAAATTTTTCATTAATAATAAAGTAGAGCAAGTGATTATAATAAACTTTCAAATATACTTCATAAAAGAATTCTGGTTGAAAACCATTCATAAACCTTCCACAAGGTGTCCCCACTAGACTGTGTCTGAAGCAGGCATATGTTTATTGTCAGTCAGATCAGTCTTCAAGCCTCTCACACTGAATACGGGGCATGTAACAATATAAGGGTAAAGGAGGCAGGGCCTACACAGCATCTATACTGCTGACTGCAGCTGATGAGGTGACAGTGTATCAGATTACTTCAGTCTACAGCACAGTGCTGAGCACTGTCAGAATGTCAGGATCACTTCAAACTCCTCTTTCTTTGGCACAAGGATCTCTGATTTGTCATCTGGCTCCACACTGCTCTGTCATGATCTGTGTTAACCCCTTCTCTGCTGTCAAATTGCACTGCTCCCTATCAGCTGCTGGCCATGCCCACAGAGTCATAAAATCCAGTTTTTAAAAGAGCACTGAAAAATGTGAGAAAATAAGTCATATGGCAAAAAAAAAGCATTATCTTAGCTGCTATGTGACCCATCCTTAACAACCAGTGCAGTATTGTGTTGTTTTTTCTGTGAACTGACACCTACACTTTAATAAAATCTGTATAACTGTGCACACTGAGTGTGCAAGGGTGTGTGCACACTGAGTCTTTTTGCTAAGCTTTTGGAGTAAAAATTGAGTGTCGCCAGGTTTTGCCTTTTAAAAGGATTTGGTGAGTTTCCCTTCACTTTCTGCTTCAAAAACTCCTCATACCATTCAGAAACACTAAAGAAAATTAAAAAGAAAACGAAAAACTTAAAAAAAAAAAACTTTTCAAAAAGATCCACAAAGGAGAGTTTCCTGAATTGATTTCACTAGACAATGTGAACTTATCCTAGGGGTTTGAAACTCCACCCCCCAGGATAATTGGGGTGCAATCACTCAATCCTACTTTTGATGATAATGCACTGACTACTAAGACATTTTTTTCAACAGAATAGGCTCAATGTCTGGACTGCAAACTACAAGATGTTTTGGTTTACATAAATTATTAAAAAAGCATTACCAAATATTCTTAAAAAATATGTTTAATAGTAATTTAAGCAATAGGTCATTTTCTGATAACACATTGGACGTAAAATTTGTTTTGTAAAACCATTTTTGGGGGGGGTTAAAAGATCAAAACAATTAGCAACTGGGTTTCATTAAAGGAAAAAACTTGCTCATTTTAACAGTTGCTTTGTTTTCTTGCACATTTCTACGTGCAGGATGAGTTAACTAAGGATCAGTCAGTGAGCTCATGCTGATGGGGAATTTGAGACATATATTTATTTCTGAACTCTCCTGGGCTGATTTATGACCCCTGAAATAAAAATGGCCTTTGCAGGTGCCAGTATCCTTGTATCATTTCATTTGAGAGGTTGAGGCTGCACTCTCTCTCTTTCTGCAGCATCTGTGAAACTGAATGGGACGACACAGATTAGATATTAGACACAACTTTTCGACAGTGAGGGTGATCAAGGAGTGGAACAGGCTCAGTCATGAGTGGTGGTGAGTTCCCCTTCAGTGGAAGTCTTCAAACAGAGGCTGGACAGACATCTGTCTGGGATGATTTAGTGAATCATTCTTTGAGCAGAGGGTTGGACCAGATGACTCAGGAGGTCCCTTCCAACTCTACCATTCAATGATTCTGTCACCCTTTCTAGATGAGGACGCCTTCAGTGGGCAACACTGCATTACTATTTCATTACATTACCACACTCTGAAGACATATTGGATCCATGTTGATAGACTCTGTGGAAGATGTGAGTACAGTGACCGCACTTAGCTCCTATCTCCGCCATAGCTTCTGTGAAAGAAGATGTCAGGGGGTGAAGAAATAAGAAGTACTGAGTGATATCAGTGCTGCCCCACAGTTTTTAACACCGCACTCGAGTGAATCGTCATCAGAAGTCCACATTATGAAGATTTGTTTGTGAGCTGTGATAGAAGCGGTCACACAAGTTCCCCCCCACCCCCGATTATGACTGACTTGTGGGTGGTGCTAGAAGCTGTGTGGTGGCCCTGATCTCACCCACTGCATGTCTCCGCCCTCTGATGTTATCTTCTTTCATAGAAGCTATGGCTGTAGAGATAGAAGCTGAGAGCCTAGTGATGCACTCACATCTCCCACAGAGTCTATAAACATGGATCCAGGATATCTTCAGAGGGGGCGGCAAAGCAAGAAAGTGATGACGCCCCCTGATGACGCCCTTTTCCAGAAGAGGCGAGAGACACTGTGGGGAATCAGAGAAGGTCCAACCTCCTGTTTCGATACTTTTGAGCTACCTCTCAAACAAAACATAATAGGACAGGCAGTAACAAACACCTGTGGGGATTAGCTAGACAGAGAACAAAACCTTAAAGGCCCTGTCACACAGAACAAGATCGCTAACGAGATCGCTGATACGTCACAAATTTGTGACGCAACTGCGATTCCGTTAGCGATCTCGTTATGTGTGACACGCACCAACGATCTGGCCCCTGCTGTGAGATCGTTGATCATTACACACTGCTCTGGGTCATTTCTATGTCATTGGTCTCCCGCTGGGAGCGCTACATTGTTGTGTTTGACAGGGACAATGACCAATGATCTCAATGCTACACTATGGAGTGACAATTCCCAACGACCTCGGTATAATTCTGGATCGCTGGTGCGTCCTTTTTCACATCGCTGGTGAGATAACTGTTTGACATCTTACCAGCGATGTGAAAAACGACGCACCTGCGATCTCTGCACATCGTTATTGGGATCGCTGGTGCGTCGTTATGTGTGACTGGGCCTTTAGGCCAGGTGCAGACTAGTGTGCGGAAAATTGGCCAATTTTCAGCAACTTAAAGTGGACTTTTTTCATCAATAATGTCATTTGCATTCCATCTGTGTGCCCATTTGTTATAGCTACATGAAATCTGGGTTTCATAAGTTTTTATACATCAGCAGTTTAATAATGTACAACAGCAAATACCGTCTACTATGTTAAGAATTGCAATGCATCCTCGGATGTAATGCAGATGATCCGTATGGCATTCGATTTTTTATACACTCATAGTTTAGAGTAGGTGAGACTAATCTTAAATATGGAAGAGAATAGTGCATGCTGAGATTTTTTTTCACATGGACACTTGTTCGTCTGAACAGCCCTGTTCAGATCTAATTTTTAAGGGTGCAAATGGCTGTATAACACAGATGACAATCACATTGCAATGCAGCTGTTGGGTCAGGGGAGCTGCCGTCCAGTCCCAGCATTGCAATGTGTCATCCATGTCATATGGCCGTCGGACTCTGACCTGAGCACACATGATACCCTTGTCAGAACAAGCCCTAAGGCTAGACACTCATTCCAAGTATTTCAGTTTATGCACATCCTAACGTGTTTGCTACTACCAATTAAGATAAGAAAATCATCCGCAATATGTTCTGTTGACAGGTCATAAAACTAAAATATTTTTAGGATGTAGCGGTATCTGCAAATAACTTCAAATACAACATTCACTTGCAAATATGTAGGCAAACAGTGAAATACCGTAGTTTGTTTTCATGAATAAAACCTAAGGGGGAACATTTCTCCTTGTGGAGAATGCCAAACTGGCATGAGGAGACTTATAGCCAGGCAATGCTCCTCTGGGAATTTATATATGCAAATTGCCTCTTCAGAGAGGTAGAGGACCAGAACTACAAGGCTGGAAACACATTGTCCGAGTGACATAGTGACATGCGAGTCACTCGGACGAGAGTCGGATGACTAACTCAGAATGACCTCACCCCTGTCAGGACGGTGGTGTGGTGCTGCTTAGAAATACAAGTGAGTCGGTCGATAGGGTTGGGAGTACTCGAATACCGGGACAGGGGGTTACTTCGGTGGGGGATCACGGTTGGTCGGTTCCCGGGTCCGTGCCCTGGACCCTCAATAGCGGGGTGGGGGTGATGATGATGGGGAGAATGGTAACGTGATGCCACCTGTGGTACCTGGTAATAGGGTTACCAGCGCTGCGGCAGGCCGCTGAGGTGATGGAAATGCAGCTTTGGTAGTACAGCTCCCCACAGGCAGAGCTTTGCCTCAGGGCAGCGGGGTGGATGAGGAGAGTAGTAGTAGCGGTTCTGCCGTGAACGCTACAGGCGGTGGCCGTGAAGCAGGCACACACACACATAATAGTCTCTGTTTCTGTACCTTTTTACTGATGTCCGGTAATAGGCACGGTCCAGGAGCGTAACCAGGTTTTGGTGCAGTTTGAGACGTTCACCTTGGAGAGTTGTGAGGCCTTCTCTGTTAGTGTGTGCGGTGATTGGGGTAAGTTCTACCTGGAGCTAAACCTGCTGCTCTTTCTCCCTCTCAGGGTGCTACTCCACAACCGACAATGAGGACCATGCTGTGGGGATCCCTATTCTCCTCTTGGGCCCCTGATCCTATGCTTGGTCAGGTTTGGTGTCTCGCGTGGGTTAACTTCAGGGGGACTAGATCCTCCTGGTTGGTCCGGGCTTTCTCTGCTACACTTTAGATGAATAGCAACTTCGGACTCCGGTGTCCGGGTCTGCTAAAGGGATACCAGCAGGGGCGGACCTACCGTGGTGCAGCTGATCCAGCTGCACCAGGCCCCGACCGGCTAGGGGGCCCCTCAAGCCTGCAGGGGGGCCTTCAGCCGACCCCTGTAACCCGATGTCAGAGGAAAGGAGGGTCAGGCAAGGGAAGCAGGAAGCTTCCCTTGCCTGATCCCGCCCCTCCTCTGCCCCACTGGCTCCCAGGAATGCATGCATACGGAGCGGCTCAGTGCAGGTAGAAGAGCCGCATTACCAATAACCGCCCCAACCCCCCCCCGACTCTCCCACCCCCCCACGCTCCTCACCGATGGCCACCAGCACCACCCCCTCCCCCCCCTCCCACTCCTCACCATGGCTGCACCAGGGCCCTCTGGGCTCAAGGTCCGCCACTGGATACCAGGTATGTGCCCTTCTTTTTTTTTCTTACTTCTTCCACTGCACTGGCCTCCGTCCCTCTCCCTAGGGCGTTGCACAGCTGGGTCTGGGTCAGGTTTCCTGGTTCTGGGCCTAGCTTGGTCCCAGCAACCAGCTCCTTCACTAATTGTTCTCTTCTCTGCTGACTGCAGTCTGTCTACTGGCTAACTGCCTGACTCCTCCCCTCAGGCCTGGATCTTTATAGGAGATCTGGCTTAAGGACAGCCAGTTGGGCTCCCCTTCCAGATCTGGGGTGGAAGGTGTTGGGTGCTGTGTGTGCCAAGGTGTACACCTGCACCGGTGGGTCCTGTGGCAATCCGCCGCAGGGGTGCCTCACAAGCAGCTGACAATCCAGAGAGAGGGAGGCCATTCCGAGTTAGTCATCCGAGACTCGTCCGAGTGACTCGCATGTCACTATGTCACTCGGACAATGTGTTTCCAGCCCAATGCCACTTATTGGATGGGGCAATCCTAAAAGTCAATATCAACCTTTCAACGAGCCTTACCACATGACTTAGGATAACAAAATCAAACCAGACTCTCTATCTGCATTTACATTTGAGTTTTAGTTTGGCTTGTTATCCTAAGTCGTGGTAAGGCTCATTGAAAGGTCAATCTTGACTTTTAGGATTGCTCTATCCAACAGGTGGCAATGTAATTCTGTTCTTCCTCTCTGGAGAGGTGGACATACATGAATAAAGCAGGAAAAGAAAAAATTGTACTCAAGCACCTTGAAGATAAAAATTAAAACTTCATTTTTATTTTAAGCCATTTACAATACAAATTGGTTGAAAGGACAAATGCGTAAGGTGCCTGCATGTTTGGACCTATAGTTGGAGTACAACTTTTTCTTTTCCTGCTATTTCCACAGTTCTGGACCCACCGATATGAACATACTACTGGCATCAGGAGGAAGACTGCATCGCTAATTCATGGTGTACGTGTGGCACCCCTGCGGGGGATTGCCACAGGATCCTCCGGTGCAAGGAGGGATTTACACCTTGGTACACACCGCACACAACACCTTCCACCCCAGACCTGAAGGGGGAGCTCTACTGGCTGCCTTAAGCCAGAACCCCTTTAAAAGATCCAGGCCTGAGGGGAGGAGTCAGTTAGTCCAGTTAGTTCCAGACAATGGAGAGAGCAAGAGTAAAGGAGCTGGTCGCTGGGAACGATCCAGGCCCAGGACCAGGGAACACTGCCCCAGCTGTGCTGCACCGTTGGGAGAGAGTCGGAGGCCAGTTGAGAAATAGCAGAATTAAAGGAGGGAACAAACCTGGTTTCCCTGTAGCTCACCCGAACACCGGAATAAGTCACTGCAAAGCATCCAGTGCAGCAGTAAAAGCCCGGAACGACCAGGAGGACCAAATCCCCCTGAGGTAACTAAAAAGAGACACTCAAAACTGACCAAACACAGGACCAGGGGCCAAAGGAGGAATAGGGACCCCGCAGAAGGACCTCATTGTCAATGATAGAGTAAAGCCCTGAGAGGGAGAAGGAGCGGTGAGTTCAGTTACAGGCAGGACTTACCCCAAACTACCGTACACAGTGACAGAGGAGGCCTCACAACTCTCCAAGGTGAAAGTCCCAAATTGCATCGGGGACCTGGTTAATTCCCTGGACTGTACCTGTTACCCGTCATCAGTAAAAGGTACCGAAACAAAGACTACTGTGTGTGCGTGTGCCTGTTTAATCGCCGCTATCCACAGCGTTAACCGCAGAGACGCTACTACGACTCCCCTCATCCATCCCCGCTGCCCTGAGGTAAAGCTCCACCTGTGGGGAGCTGTACTACACTGATCTGCACCTCCATCATCTCAGTGGCCGGCCGCAGCGCTGGTATACACATTACCAGGTACCACAGGTGGCGTCATGTAGACAATCCCCCTTCACCACCATCATCCCCCACCATCCCCCGCCATTCCAGGGCACGGGACCGGGGACCGACCAGCCGTGATCCCCCATCCAAGTCGCCATCAGCCCCGGTACCCGAGTACCCCCTACCCTGTCGACCGCCTCATACGGTTGTCACGGGTGTATGAGGAGCCACGGGCGAGGCTGTTGGGGCCACTCGCAGAAGGTTGCAGCGTCTGGCCAAACAGACAAAATCCTGAATTGTTGTTCTTTCCCATTAAGTGGTATTTCTCTGCTTGGTGATAGCTGGAGGTCACTAGGCCCTAGCAGGTCTCCTACGGGCTGACCTTTACAGCTGTCTCTATTTATACTCTTTGGCTCCTATGATGCATTGCTGGTGATAGCTTGCTTGGAGTTGGTGGCGCTTCCTGGCTCAGCAGTGCATTGTGGACTTCCTGTGTTGTTTGCTGTTTGGTTCTTCTTTCAGCTGTTTCTCCCTCCCCCTTTGTCTGTTTCCCTGGTGTTTTCCCTAGGTTCTGCTAAGTTGACCAGGGTCCACCCTATCTGATCCCTAAGTAGTCTTAGTTTGAGGGACAGACAGGGATGAGGTATCCTGATCGGCGACAGTTGTGGAGACTGTATAGGGTTGTTAGGGGAGATAGGTGTTAGCACTAGTGTTTCTAGGAGTCACCATCTCTACTTTACCCTTAGCATTAGAGACTCCTTTTTCCCTCTCATCGTCCTGTGCTGGATATCTCCCTACGCCCAGCGTGACAACGTTAGGCTTAAAGTTTCTTCCTTCATTATATATTCATACATGAATAAAAGCATTATTTTCTTCTACGACATTACAATGCCATATAAACAATCCACAAAATGAATTATCCAGTGTTTATTCCAGGTTGTGCTGCTTCATGTCCAAGAATCAGTCATCCTTTCATGAAAAGAAATAAAGTAAAAAATTCTGCCTGTTCATACAAATGGCTCTTTGAAGGTCATTTTTTGCGGGGGGAAGGGTCATATTTGAGTGATCACAGTATCCATATTATGTGCTATAAGTATAATTGTCTTTGACTAGGAGCTAATTTGCAATCTAGATAAATAAGGAATATTCATGTTCCCTCATGTTATAGTGCAGCTGTGCTGACGGGCTATGGAGAACATGAAAAGCTTGGTAAAAATTCTGCTTCCTGTTGTCAATCATCATCGCTTGTCTATGAACCAAAGCGATTGTAAATGGCTGCTAGTGTCGGCACATTAGCATGTTCTCTTCTTTATGGAGGTTTGTAAATCCTCCATAAAGTCCGCTCATTCTTCATTTGAAAGTCAGATTTGCCTGTGAAAGCATATCCAGTGTTATACCGAGCAATTAAAAGGCTGAAATTTATGTTTGGTCAGCTATGCTATAATAAATCATGATGCCTCTTATAAAACACATCATCAACACAATAATTCTTCGTACTTGAATTTCATAATTAAATCACAAGATAGTGATTATAATATTAAGAAGGAAACCATTGCCGTTCCCTGGGGCAACATCAGCTATTTTTGTCCATTTAAAAATCCTAGCAGGTAGCGCATCTCATTTAGTGAAAATGGCTGCTGGCAAAATCATTCTTCACGGCTTGTATATTTAACCCGTGAAGTACTAGTGCTGGCCTCACTTTGTTCCTATGCAATCCCACTTGTGCTTGATTTTTGAAGATTGGGTGGACAATATTAATTTTTTTACTTTTAGAGGGAACCTGTCAGCTCGTTCTACACCCCCTAACCTATCACTACCTGTCACTGCACCTTGCTAGCTGATCCCTAATCATGCCTCTCTGAGCTAATTGTGCACTATAAAACTTAAGAAAAATGATTTATAACTTACAGTCTCCATCTGTAGACTGGAAAGGCAGGCTCCGGGGCTCCATTCTCCTTCCATTGCTGGCTCATAGCACGCCCTGCTGGGTGTCATCAGACTTTCTGTTGTTCCACCTCTTTTTGAAATTCCCGCCTCCTCTGGTGCTATAATGAGCCGGCCGGAACGTCATATCCGGCCCGGTGCATTGTCGGGGTGATCACATGCTCGGCCCGGCTCTGGCGCATGCGTAGTGCGCATATTGAAGCCGGGCCATACACATCATAAGCCCCCCCCCAGAACGCCTCGGGCCGGATATGATGTTACGGCCCGGTGCATCATAGTAGGAGAGGAGGTGGGATCGTCAAAAAGAGGTAGCTCAGCACAAGGAGTGAGGACACCCAGTGGGGCATGCTAGGAAGCAGCGAGGAGGGGAGGATGGAGCCCTGGAGCCTGCCTTTCCAGTCTCCGGATGGAGACTGCTTGTAAGTTATAAATCCTAGATGGCAGAGGGACCCTCCGCAGGGAAAACATATGAGCCTTTTGCTTGCCAGTGGTTATTTTAAATTGTTTATCATATTAAAAATATTTTTAAGGTCCCCAAAGGATAGGTTACAAAATATTTCATTTTTGGGAGACGTTCATTGATCATGAGAATAAGGGTACCTTTACACACCGCCAACGCGGCGAGAAATATTGACGGCGATATGTCGCCCTGCAACAATCGCCGTCAAAATCTCTTCCAATTGCGGCGTGTAATTGGGGAATTTGGCGACGATCTGTCGCCTCGCCACGGTCGCCTGATTTAAGTGCAGTGCGCTGAAATCAGGCAACCGTGGCGAGGCGACAGATCGACGCCAAATTCCCCAATTACACGCCACAATTGGGGGAGATTTTGATGGCGATTGTCGCAGGGCGACATATCACCGTCAATATTTCTCACCGCGTTGCAGCGTGTAGGGGTACCTTAAGGGTTCTAAATTATCATACATGAGGATAGGTGAGAAATGAATATATTGAGATTATTTTTGGTGTACTTATTTCTGATGTAACTTTCACTGCATCTGTATAGTAGACAGTGTCCTCATATAGCAAAGGGAGTATGTAATACATAATATATTGGACAAATAATTGGAGAACGCTAGGACATCACTTGATCAGATAATATATGCGATGTACCTATTAATGTTTTAATTAAATGTTCATAAGTAAATTAGTAGGTGGCAAAGGCAGCTTCCTCCCACAGCAAGAAACCAATTAAACTAACTCTGTTGCTTAGTACATTATGACCCATTCCCAAATCTGACCGCAGCAACACCTATTGTGCCGCTGTGAATTACATTCATTTATACTGGTAAGGTCAAATTGAGGTGATGTAGTGCTTCTTGTCTATATAGAGTGCAATGTATTCCTAAGGGTAAATGCAATGATCTGTATTTGAGTACATTGTGTTGAAGAATAATAAGAAATAATAAAGTGATCCTACTGGTAAATGTACTATCTGGAATACATAATCAATTATATAGATTGTACACAATGTAGTTCTCAATAACTTATATGGCAACACATTTGGGCAGTGACCTTGTCATTTAGTAACGGTAATGTTACGAATGTTCTGTATTTTTATATATTTCAAAAATATAATAATAGTAATTATATTTATATAACATATATTGTCCAGCAGAATTCAGGGAATACCTGTGCAAACAATAGAGTAACACATAATTCAACAATTCAAACAAGAGTGACCTCCCCCGCTCACAAGAGCTTACAATCTAAGGGTGCCTTCACACTGCGGCGGCGTCCGGTCCGGGGCTGTCAGGAGTGACAGCCTGGACCGGAGTTTTTCTGCATAGGAGACTGTCGGGCTGCACGGAGCTGGATTGCGCCGGGTGGCAATTATCTGCCATCCGGCTGCTGTGTCGCCGGATGAATCCTGCAGAAGTGGGGATTTGTCTGCCAACTCCAAAAACGTTGCATGCAACGTTTTTGGAGTCGGCAGACAAATCCCCACTTCTGCAGGATTCATCCGGCGACACAGCAGCCGGATGGCAGATAATTACCACCCGCCGCGATCCAGCTCCGTGCAGCCCGATAGTATTCTATGCAGAAAAACTCCGGTCCAGGCTGTCACTCCTGACAGCCCCGGACCGGACGCCGCCGCAGTGTGAAGCCAGCCTAAGAACACACAAAAAGCGCTTGTAATTTATGGATCATCCATATTTATAATGCATAAGGGTTGTAACCCTGCATGAACCAGTTACCAGCCAGTACATTTCCAGATAAATCTTATGTATACAGTCAGAGCAGGTAATAACTTGACAATTGCTGGGGGTCTAGTGGTCCCGATATACAGGCTTTGAAAGCCTGAGAACAGGGCTCTGCAGGAATGGAGTTAAGGTGTGCATGGTCAGCTTCTAGTCCATTCATTGTCTATGGGACAACTGGAAATAGAAGAGCGATGCAATTGTAGTCCTATGGACAATGAAAGTATTGGAGGCCACCTATACGCATCTCCACCTCACTCTGATGGTGGGTTTACACGCCGCGATATCGGCGTCCAACCCCGACCCAACTCCGACAAAAAGTCACGTGGGTTGCGAGTTGGACCCGATATCGTGTGCGCGTTGTACGGTTTGAGCGTACAACGCGATGCTGGAACGATGCCAAAACGATATCGGAGTTGAATAGCAGAGCTATTCAACTCCCCGATATCGCAAGGCCGTTGTACCAGCATCGCAGCGTGTGACAGCCCAACTACGATGTGTACGCTCACGTCACCCATTCACTCCCATGTTAACTGGTCGTTCCTGGGTTGGTGGGCGTACACATCGTAGTGACGTTGCATCCCGATATCGCGGCGTGTAAACTGGCGATGCGATGCAGGGAGAAACGTGCACTAAATGCGCGCTCCCGCGTCGTTGCCTCCGATATCGCTGCGATATCGAGACGTGTAACCCTACCATGAGGCTTAAAAAGCCCTGATATCATGATCACTGGGATTCCAGAATTCATACCCCCCAGTGATTAGCAAGTTAGCCACTATCCTATGGATAGGGCTGAGATCCCCAACCTTTCTGACATTGGGAGCCACATTCAGATCTAAAAGAGAGTCGCAAGTCACATTCACCTCTGAGAGATGGTCTATAGCCACATAGCAGTACTGACACCCAGCGCACCCGATACCGGTATTAATGACAGCCAAAGCTTTTCACCACAGATCACACTGAGGCAGTATGCCAAAATCCAGGGCCTTCTACTCTACCCTCTTAAGAGTTCGGATCTTCACTGCGGGGTTATTCACAAAAGTCACCATCTGGTGACGGGCTCTTCTTATCTGTTTGCTAGACCTGATGCTTATGCAAGACAGGCACGGGCCACACATCATGTGGCTCCCAAGTCACAGGTTGGGGACCCCTCGGATAGAGAATAACTTGTTTTGGGGGAAGGAAACAACTTTAATTTTAAGCTGTTAAGCCACGTGCACACGCTCAGTATTTGATGAGTTTTTTACCTCAGGATTTGTAGCCAAAACCAGGAGTGGATGACTAAATACAGAAATGGTGCAGGTGTTTCTATTAGACTTTTCCTCTGATGGCTCCACTCCTGGTTTTGTCTACAAATCCTGAGGTAAAAAAAACTCATCAAATACTGAATGTGTGCATGAGGCCTTAAAGCCCATAAAGCTATCAAGAAACAAATCTAATCTGTGTGTAAATTTGTAAATGATTTGGCAAATTACTTAAAACGTAGGAATATGACATTACGATCTGTGTAAGAAAGGATAGCCATGTAACTAGCTGGAAATACCGGATTTAATTCTATTGTAGGCAGGGGCGGACCCAGACTGTAGTGGGCCCTGGTGCAAGAAATTTTTCGGGGCCCCCCCCTGGAATTCAGTGCCAGAATAGTGCCGCAGGTGTGCAGCACAGCCAGCGGCGTAGCAACTGTTTGTGGCGCCCGGGGCGGTCGAAAAATGTTTCCGCCCCTTTGGTTATTGATAATCTGGAAGTGTACATAGCATATACTGTCTGCCCCTATATACAAGAATATAACTACTATACTAAAACACAAAGAGAAGGGGTGCAATTGCCACCTCTGCAGAACATGTATATGGCAACAAGCAGGAGTCAAGGAGGGCCCGGGGCCGAAGCAATTTTCGCCGCCGTGCTGTGGAGTTCATAATGCAATAGAAATGCAAAAAAACTTTATTCTTAATATTATGTCACAATACCGGGATCTGAGGATCTTCTATTTGGAGGTCAGGGGCTCTCTGATGCCATGTTGCTGTCTGTCTCGCTGTCGTCCTCTTTTGACACTGGAGTGCGGTGGACAAGAGAGCATTAACTGGTTAATAACAAGAAGTATGGTGTGTGTACTGAGCCATAAACCCTCCCCATACCAGTAGAATTACTATATGGATTTTAGTATTCGGGTACGAACACACTGGGGTGAAACTCTGATGAGTGCAATGTGTGATCTTCTCGCATTGCAATCAATGTCTGAGAGCAGATTGGGGAGTGTCGGACGCTTTTTTCTCATCCAGATTTAGGATGAGAAAAAAGTTGCAACATGCTGCGACAGTCTGCGATTCACACCGAGACTCACCAATGCAAGTCTACGGATCCGACAAAATCACAGACCACACACGAACCATCCGAGTCTGAGGCTGCGTTCACACATTGCGTATTTTGCTGCGCTTTTTTACGCGCGCGTTCTCAAAATACGCAATGTGCCTTTTGTCTGCCAGCAAAGTGAATGTGAAATTCACTTTGCAGTGCAGACATTGGGCAAAAATACGCAGTGCGTTTATGGGAGAAAACGCAGCTGCGTAAAGAATTGAGATGTGAATTCTTTACGCAGCTGCTCCTGCATTTTCTCCCTGTGATGTCACAGAGGGGAGGAAGAATCCTGCTTCCTCCTCCCCCCTGTGACAGCTGTGACCGCCCATTAGATTTCGCAGTGTATTAATATACACTGCGAAATCTAAATTAAACAAAAGCAAGTGTCTGAAAAATAAAAAAGAAAGAATACTTTACCTGTCCGACGCCTTTTCCCGGTGTCCAGTGCCAAGCGAGGTGTCTTCTGCCAGGACCTGTGGTGACATCAGAGGGCCATTCCCGGCGCAAACGCAAAAAAGCGCAACAAAATACGCAATGTGTGAACGCAGCCTGACACTTTTTTTCACGGATACATTCTCATTCTGTAGCTGAGAACACTGTAAAATGTTCCTGTAAATGATTCTACAGTAATAGCTGCTGATAAAAAACACTGACTGCACACGGATGTCACATGGATGTGATCTGAGAGAAATGTCGGACACTCGCACAGCAGTTGCCAAACGGACTAAAAAACAGATGTTACTCGTCCGACTCTCCTGGAAACAGACCGATTTTAAGGCGGCGGGAGACAGTGTACCACCATGTCCTCAGCTCCGTGCTGTGCACAGACAGTGTACCACCATGTCCTCAGCTCCGTGCTGTGCACAGACAGTGTACCACCATCTCCCTAGCTCTGTGCTGTGCACAGTGTACCACCATGTCCTCAGCTCCGTGCTGTGCACCACCATGTCCTCTGCACACCCTCGATCCATGTCCTCTGCACACCCTCGATCCATGTCCTCTGCACACCCTCGATCAATGTCCTCTGCACACCCTCGATCAATGTCCTCTGCACACCCTCGATCAATGTCCTCTGCACACCCTCGATCAATGTCCTCTGCACACCCTCGATCAATGTCCTCTGCACACCCTCGATCCATGTCCTCTGCACACCCTCGATCCATGTCCTCTGCACACCCTCGATCCATGTCCTCTGCCACACACCCTCGATCCATGTCCTCTGCACACCCTCGATCCATGTCCTCTGCACACCCTCGATCCATGTCCTCTGCACACCCTCGATCCATGTCCTCTGCACACCCTCGATCCATGTCCTCTGCACACCCTCGATCCATGTCCTCTGCACACCCTCGATCCATGTCCTCTGCACACCCTCGATCCATGTCCTCTGCACACCCTCGATCCATGTCCTCTGCACACCCTCGATCCATGTCCTCTGCACACCCTCGATCCATGTCCTCTGCACACCCTCGATCCATGTCCTCTGCACACCCTCGATCCATGTCCTCTGCACACCCTCGATCCATGTCCTCTGCACACCCTCGATCCATGTCCTCTGCACACCCTCGATCCATGTCCTCTGCACACCCTCGATCCATGTCCTCTGCACACCCTCGATCCATGTCCTCTGCACACCCTCGATCCATGTCCTCTGCACCACATCCCTCCACGTCCTCTGCCACCCCCTCCACGTCCCTTGCCCACCCCCTCCACGTCCTCTGCCCACCCCCTCCACGTCCTCTGCCCACCCCCTCCACGTCCTCTGCCCACCCCCTCCACGTCCTCTGCCACCACCTCCACGTCCTCTGCGCACCACTCCACGTCCTCTGCGCACCACTCCACGTCCTCTGCGCACCACTCCACGTCCTCTGCGCACCACTCCACGTCCTCTGCGCACCACT
>JARQOC010000005.1:222457990-222538004 GCA_033576535.1 Allobates femoralis | reverse complement strand
GGCGATTCCGCCTATATCTAACATTGCGGGTTATCGCTCGCTGGGTTGCTGGGCAACTCAGCGAGCGATAGCCGCGGCAACTAGCCGGCGACATCGCCGGTAAGTTGCTCAGTGTGACATCTCACCGGCGATGTTGTCAGGGATGCGCGCTCCCGCGATCCCCGGCAACATCGCCGGCGATATGTCCCTGTGTGACGGTACCTTAAAGGGAATCTGTCAGCAGGTTTTTACTATGTACATTGAGGACAGCATGCTGACGTGGTTAAAAACAAAAAGCAACTGTGCCTCTTTTATCAGGGTCTGTTCAATTGTTAACATTGGCCAGGGTCACATCTCCGTTTTGACCCTAGCCTGCCGGATTCCGGTTTTAACTTAGAACTTTTTCCAGCACCGCATAGCGTTACCGCTATGCGGTGCTGGAAAACGCTGCCCTTAGTTACCCTATTTTTACATTCACTACCTGTCACACAGGCAGCGGCTCGGAGTGCGCTTTACAGCGCCGCACAGGAAACGTTGCAGACAGCGTTTCCTGTGCGGCGCTGTAAAGCGCACTCCGAGCCGCTGCCTATGTGACAGGTAGTGAAGGTAAAAATAGGGTAACTAAGGGCAGCGTTTTCCAGGAAAAAGTTCTAAGTTAAAACCGGAATCCGGCAGGCTAGGGTCAAAACGGAGATGTGACCCTGGCCATAATCTAAAGGCTTTATCACCCTGTCATTACCATTACAGGATTGCAAAGTCACGCTCACTGCAGTTCGACACACCTCCTGCTGCGATTGACAGCTTAGGGCCCCGTTACACATAGCGATACTCCAGTGATCCCAACAACGATACGACCTGGTAGGGATCGCTGGTGCGTCGCTATGTGGTTGCTGGTGAGATGTCAAACAGTCAGATCTCACCAGCGACGCAGCAACAACACGGCGGTCGTTGGGACCCTGTCACCCTCGGGCGTAGTATTGAGATTGTTGGTCGTTGTCACTGTCAAATACAGCGATACATACTGCCCAGCGGAGCCCGATGACCAAAAAATGGTCCAGAACAGTTTGTAACGATTAGCGATCTCACAGCAGGGGCATGGTCGCTTCTACGTGTCACACATTGCGAGGTTGCTGTGATGTTGCAGCGATGTCGCTAGCGATAACATTGTGTGTGAAGTACCCCTACAGGTACCATAATACTCGGCAACATTGCTTGCAATTTCACTGGCAATTTGCTGGTTGCAGTGAAATCATGGACACATTGTTCCATTTGTACACGGCAACAAGATAGAACAATGTGTCCATGATTTCACTGCAAGCAGCAAATTGCCAGTGAAATTGCTAGCAATATTGCCGCATGTGACGGTACCTTTACAGTCACTGCACAATCTCTATTGAGACCATGGTATGGGCTGGTGCACCACTCCGAGCTCTGCTGTGTTTCTGAGAAAACATTCTTTGATTGTGTCAGAATGGCTGCAGCCAGTAATCTATGTGTTATATCCTTACAGTCTGCTGCCAGATTTCAAGACAATCTGGAGGGTTACTGACTTGTCCAACTTAATAAATACTTGTATTCCCTGGAAAATCATGATGCTGGATCATCTTTTCAAAGAATGCTGATCTGTTGTTCCTCCTAGAAATGTGTTATTATATTAACTAGGTGTAACATTCTTTTAGTCAGTGGGATGCGCCCCTGCTCTCGCTGATGCTGCACTATCAGTATGTACTGTCTGAAGTTACATGCCCTATTGACACAGACAACAATTATGGCACAATTCTAAAAAATATTGCCTAGAAGATGCCCAATAATGATCATGTTGGTGGCTAATGTATTCCCCCCTATACATTTTGGGCTGGTGTGGAAGGCTTAACCCGGCTAGCATCCATTTTTGAAATTTACTGAAAAGCTAAAGGCCCCATCACACCTGGCGACACGGCTGGAGATGTTGGCGGCGACTGGCAGGTGCGCGCATGTTTTTGGCACCCCGCCAGCGTCGCCGTTTCCCATTTACATGGGGCGACATCTCCAGCCCCGCGCCGGCGAGCTGACAGGCGGCATCGCCACCGGGGTGTCTGAAAACCCCAGCGGCGATGCAGGACAATGGGAGCCTATGGCTCCCATCACCTGACAGGTTGCCGATTACATGGGGCGATGTGTGCACATTGCACCAGATCGGTCACTGCGCCGACATCACCCCTTTACATGAGGCGACGTAGGGGCGATGTCGTGTCGTGTGATGGGGCCTTTAACCGCTAGAAGTAACCATTATGGCCTAATTTTAGGCATTCTTATTAATATAGTGGGCAAAGATTAAAATATAGAGCATATTATTCAAGCATCATGCAAACCGTCTTATGTGCTTGCAAGAAAAAAAAATTCACAGTTCTATAAATCATAATCATCATTTATGCTGAAAGAATATATTTGGATTTGATGACGCACATAAGAGCCCAACGCTGTCATGTAGTCAGTAAACTCTGTAAAATACAATGTATTTGATTAGCCTGAGAAAACTGTGAATGTTTGGGATTAGTATTTTTGGCAAATATCATTGATTTGCTTACCCAACTGGCATATCACATAGACCGGATGAGCTGATACTAAGCGGCATCCTAAAATGTATTTTTCTGATAAATCTTTAATGAGTTCTGCATGATGTAGCTTCATACAGGACATATCACTAATACCCGGTAGCTCAACACATGGTTGGGTTGTGCTTCTGCTGAAGAGTGCCTTGGTCATTAGCTTCTATGTTTTGGTATCACTACTAGTAAAAGAATAAAAAAAAGAGGTCCCTTTGAAAAAAATGAACAACTATGGCATCCACTATTTTCGACAGTCTCTCTGAGGCCCTGTATTTACCATTTCCAGAAGACAGGTGGAGTTTTTACATCTTTGTATAGGCTGTGTAGGTGCCTTTACTGCGATTGCTATATGTTCACTAAATAGAAACGGTGCAAATCAATTCATAGGACCAAGTCTAGCAACCACGTCAGCATGATTCCTGCAAACTCCCTCTTACTTGATGGTAAACCTGACCCTTCTTTTGTTTAGCCGGCCAGGCACTATATCATTGATCCAGAATGATAGGCTAATCCAAAGGAGAGCCGCAGATATCGACAGGTTGAAGGCGGACCGCTAGGATATGCAACCATCCAGCATTGCTGGATCAAGTCCTACAAATCAATTTTCACCATCTCTATCACCTATCAAACACCTTTCTAATACTGTACATTGACTTTCTGTTTTAGTTTAATCATTTTGTAGGATTGTGGAGAAATTTGGCAAGTTTTGTTGGTAATACCACAAAGCAGTAATGGATATTAGGGTGGAGGCACACTGTGTGAGTGACTTGCGCGAGTGCAATGCGAGGGAAACTTGCATTGCACTTGGACCAGTGTTGCCATATCAGGCAGGACAGACTGGTGCGTGTCCCCTGCGCTGAACTTGCACTGCGAGTCAAATGCGAGTTCAGTCGCAGCATGCTGCGACTGAACGTGTGTTTGACGTGCGAGGGGCCAATGGAAGTCTATGGTTGCAAGAAAACCTTGCACCCAGACAGCACACTGCGAGTCACTCAAGCTTGTGCTATAGTCCCGACACAGGAAAGCCCGATAGCTATATATCTAAAGATAAAGATCTGTAGATATAATAGCTGTTTCAGGCTTTCAGCTGCTTAGATAGCAGCATATTTTAAATTTCCCGGTGTTAACCGGCATATTAATCCCATCTGCAGCCTCTGTGCTGCATGTCAGCCAGGAGGCTGCAAACGCGGTTAACAAGCCAGTTATATAGGTTTAACCCCATGTTTCTGGCATGCTAGTTTGTTTCCAGTTATATCCACACTCCCTGGACACAAACTGACATGTCAGACTGTGTGTGCAGGGGTTAATGCACTTTTTAACAAAAGCCAGCAATTACCGCTATTCTGTAAAGTACTGTATTCTCCTGCGGTGAGCAGGAGTTAGGAGCTGTCCATGGTTCTGATCGTTATCGCTCGGTGCTGAAGCTGTTCAGATTGCAGTCAGCACCCAGCTATAACAATCAGGACCATGGACAGCTCCTGACTCCTGCTCACCGCAGGAGAATACAGTAATTTACAGAATAGTGGTAATTGCCGGCTTTTATGAAAAAAGTGCATTAACCCCTGCACACACAGTCTGACATGTCAGTTTGAGTCCAGGGAGTGTGGACATAACTAGACCCAAACTGGCATGATAGACTGTGTGTGCAGGGGTAATGCAGCTTTTTAATAAAAGTCAGCAATTACCGGTATTATTACTGTATTATCCGGCGGTCTGCAGGACGCAGGAGGAGCTGTCCATGGTCCTGCACTGTAAGATCATGAAATTATACACCTTGTCCTTGGTCCTGAAATTTCATGGTGTTACAGTGCAGGAGCTGTTCAGGGTCCTGAGCGTTAAAGCTGGGTGCTGACCAGCTTCAGCACCCCAGACCCTGGACAGCTCCTGCAGTGTAATACCGTGAAATTTTAGTATCAAGGACAAGGTGTATAATTACGCCGGTAAATGCTGTCCGCGGTCCTGAAGTTTGCTCAGGTACCCGGACAGCATCACACTGACACGCACCACACACTCACGCAGCACACTCGCAGCACATTCACATGCATACAACCATGCACACACACCCACACGCACCACACTTGCACCACACTCATAGCAAACACGCACAACACTCGCATCACTGTCATGCATCAAACACACTCCGTGTTTGATGCATGACAGTGTGCCTTCAGCCTTATAGTACTTCTGGACATATGTATTGTGTTATTAAAAATAGTTTTTGAGCCCATACTGGATTCATTTGCAACATAAACAGGTAGAAAACATTTAAAGAAGAAACTGTGGCAAAACAGTCAACAGCGCTTGGGTCAACCAGTCTCATATTACATCTAATATATAAAGCTGAGTGTGTGTATGTATGTGTGTATGTATCATCCCCCCCCCCCCACTCCACATAACCACACCGACACCACATAGCTACACTCACTCAACATAACCATACCCCCTCAAAATAGCCCTGCCCCTCCAAATAGCCCTTCACGAGGACTATGGAGGGGTTGGGTTATACATAAGGGTTAAGCTCTGTGGAGTGGATGGGGCTATGTGTAAGTGCAGAACTATGAAGGGGTGGAGCTACAGGGAGGGGACGGAGCTATGATACACACACATATATACATTACTATATATGGGTGATATTACCATACATTATATGGGCATTACACCCGGGCAACTCCGGGCTTTACAGCTGGGAGCATATTAAAATAAAAAATGTTCACACAATATTACGTGACGTGATCCAAATTATTTAAGTAACTAGTTGAATAAAGCAACAAGTGCTGATCTCACGTGGTATGAGATTTACTACACAGAAGGCGATGGACTTTATGATGGCAAAGTGTTTGTAGCTGTACTAATAATGGGGATCACTATGGCAGTGTGAGAGGATCAAACTTAGAAAAACCTTACACAGCAGGACAGAAAAAAGGCACATTGTGTGTTTTATAATAAATAGAGTTAATGAAAGAGGTGAAAACTTATCGAGGGAATGGATGACTTGATATATTGGACTAATGAAACAATTGGCTACTCGCTGTTCTAACGCCATCTGGCTCACAAATCTGCCACCGCCAGCGCTAGACAGAAGCAAAATAAATACCACTTCAGTGTCCTACCTTACAGAACATTCATCAGATTTGCAAATGAATTCCTAGCACTCGGCAATGACAAATTGATTTCTTCCACGTTATTGTTTATCAGCAATAATCTCATTGTGGCTATTGAAAGGATGATAAGAAGCATCGATTTAGGAACGACTGAAATTCCTCCGAGTTTGCAAGGTGGTTGTCTCCATAAATAAAGATGTTGTTTATTCATGTGACTGAATCGAGACTTTAATGTGCTGGTGCTAAACATTAATTAATGGAAATGCAAACAATCGTTTATCTGTCCGCACCCTGACTTGTTATGATGGCTTGCCACATGCAAAAACATGGCTGCTAATACCAGTGCAGGCAATATAGTCAATAGCACATTATCAAGATTGGGTACTATCATGGATTTAGGCCTGATTGTCAATAGCACATGATCAAGATTGGGTACTATCATGGATTTAGGCCTGATTGTCAATAGCACATGATCAAGATTGGGTACTTTCATGGATTTAGGTCTGATGTCTTACTTATGTCAACAATATACTGGTTATGGAAAATCGAAGAGGAATCAATGAAATCATCGATATGGGAATTCCCATCACTGCATAACCTATGTCCTATGATTCCTTTCTTGACTATTATATAAGAAGCCATACCCAAATTAGACTCTACAGTTATGTAGCAATTGTGAGCTACATGTTGGAGACACACATGCAAAGAAGATCTGTAGCTAGTGCCGGAGCATGGACGTCATGGGCAGAACTCCAGACACTGCAGACAGGGAAATGACTGATTGACATTAGACGTCACTTTCCTGATGCTCTGCATAATATTTATGTTGGCAACAATATTTTGGGCCATCTGAATTTTTAGGTTGTAGGCAGAGATGAAGCAATAAACTTTGATGCCTGGCGACTTCTATAAGAAATCACAAGAACAATGGTATATCAGATGTTCCTCACACCTTGTTCTTTGCAGTTATTCATACCAGCTGGGATATGTGTAACTTTATGGCACCTATAGCCCACCCTATGATGCATAATTTACAGTATGTACATATTAAAAAAGTCTCTCTCACCTCAATAAACTTAAAAGGTTAGTCCATCTTATCTAATTTATTTCTGTAATCTAATCTATTTTCTAATATACTCACTTTAAAATTCCCTACCGTTCCCTAACTGCATAATATATCAGTGACTGTGCTTTTTTTCTATTTCTTGGTCTGATGACACTTTGTGTGAGTGCCTCACTGCATGCTGGGATACTCATACAGAACGTCATTGAGCAGAGGGGGAGGCTGCAGTCACTTCCACAGCCTCTGCTCCTCCCTGATTCAAAGCGTCACATTAGTGAGTCTGGTTTCAGGAGAGGAACTGTCAATGTGTTGATGAAGGTCTCCAACCCACCACCCCTACCCGTCATCCCTGCAGTGCTCATTATCCATAGTCATAAGCCAACATCACACAAGTGTCAGTATGCCTGCATGCAGAGATCAGCGATGCAGGACATCAGCGCTGCAACGATGTTCACAATGAGATAGTTTGTAAACATATTAGACTGGTATGAGCACAAAAAGCAGAATTATTTTTTGAAAAATTAGTGTAGAAAGATGGGTTTAACTTTAGGTGAATTGGCAGGTACACAATCATTTTATGATATTGTTTCCTGTTATGTTTCTCTTGTGTTTTGTACATGCATGTTCATTTGTATTTTTATACATAATATTGCACAATTGAGAAGTCATCTTGGATCTGTTATTTCAAGCTTTATAATCACCAGGTACAAATGGAATTGCCAGTTTCCGGTATCCTAATTGTCTCTCTCTATCTGTGAAATTCTATGACCAGTGTGAGGAAGCGACTGACTGTATTGTAAATGGCTGGTATGTATAGCAGAGTCAGAGATCCTTTGCGATGTGAACCTGGAATGTATGCTCTAGGACTTCTAGTTCCGCAAAGGTTTTAATAATACATTCAGGGCCAGATTCACAGGGTGGTTGGAAGTGCTGGGCAGGACTGACCATCCACATACCTCCCATCCAGGGGTGTGTCTGATGCAAAATAATGAGACTGTTGTTTGGTCACATGGTTATTTGGCTTGGAAGGTCCTGCAAAGACTGTCTTCCTGGAGGCATGAGGAAGAGACCATGTCTGTGCAGAGGCTGTGATGAATCTAAGAGTTCAGGCAGATGGACTCCTTCTGAGGTTCTGGACTGACAACAGATGTGGAGCAAGTCAAGTATCCTGGTCAGTAAATCCAGTAAAACGTCCTTTTTGGACATTAGGAACATGCAAATAGAGTCTGTGGAGCCTCATTTGGGAGTCTCAAACACAGGACTAGAGAGATATCCCTCCAGGGAAGGACCTAGCCATGGGGTGGTTTGTTGAGGAGACCACCATAACCACCATAATAAGTGGCCCTTTCAGTCAATATCCAGCTCTTTACGAGTTTAAAGTTATGACAAGGGAATACCAAGGCCAGGTATCCATCCACAGACAGCTGTTTCGGGGTGTTGCCCCCTCATCAGTGTGCAGTAGGATTCTGGCTAGGTGGGAGCAATGCAGAGTAGACCAACATCACAAAGCATTCACTGATCTCAGGGAGACCAGTCCAAGAAAACACTGCGGCCAGCCGGCTAAAGCGCTCAACACAGTGAATTCCTAGGCGGTTTGCCCCATGGGAATTACAAATATGCAAATAGAGTCTGTGGAGCCTCAGTTAGGAGTCTCAAATACATTACTAGCCAGATTTTTCCTCGAGGGAAGGACCTAGTCAGGGGGTGGCTCCCAGGCTGTAAGTTGATAAGTATGTTACCTATTTAGGCCAGTATGTCTTTGTGACAATTTTAACAATTAATATACATTTGTCATTAATTTTGCGTTATAATTGATGTTATTATACTGTTGCTTACTTGTGGTATTATTGACTCTTTTATAGTGTTAGTGATTTTGCTTTTGTTATATTGTTGCCTGTTGCTGTTGAATTCATTGTCCTTTTGTCTTGCTGCATTGAGTTGTTTCCCCGTTTTGCCTTTGTACCATTGTTATTATTTTTAGATGTTTCTTTTCGCTAGGATTGATTTGCATACTTCTAGCTGGAAAATTCTTGACTTTTTCCTAGTTCTAGAGCCAACAAAATCTAAACATCCCAAAAAAGTAATTATCTTAAAAATGTCATAATTCCAACTGCAGCTTTCAGGGGCTGCAGATAAAAGCTCGCATTGTCCATAGTTTAATGGTTCTCATGCTGTAGGGTTTTCTCATGTGTGGAAACTAAATTTATAATGCATGAGATATATGCTAGTCATGAGTTGTTTTTTTATTTTTCATTAAAAGGGTTTTTCACTACTTTGGGATAGTTCATCAGTATCAGATCAGTAGTGGTGCAAGCCAGATCACCCCACTGAACAGATATGCCCCAATTCCACTGCAAGGGTCCATATATGTTCTCCCTTCTTCAAGAAATAAAACACAAATGTCTCCTCTGTGCCACCACACAGTAATAGGGCCCTCTATGTGCCTTTATATAGTAATAATGGCTTCTTGGTGTGTACACACTGTAATACTGCCCCCTATGTGCTTTTATATACTAATAATGGCTTCTTGGTGTGTACACACAGTAATAGTGCCCTCTATGTGCCTTTATGTAGTAATAATGGCTCCTTCATGTCTACACTGTAATACTGCCCCCTATGTGCCTTTATATAGTAATAATGGCTTCTTGGTGTGTACACACTGTAATAGGCACCATATGTGGCTTTATATAGTAATAATGGCTCCTTGCTGTGTACACACTGTAATAGGCACCATATGTGGCTTTATATAGTAATAATGGCTTCTTCATGTCTACACACTGTAATACTGCCCCCTATGTGCCTTTATATAGTAATAATGGCTCCTTGGTGTGTACATGCAGTAATAATGCCCTCTATGTGCCTTTATATAGTAATAATGGCTTCTTGGTGTGTACACACTGTAATACTGCCCCCTATGTGCTTTTATATACTAATAATGGCTTCTTGGTGTGTACACACAGTAATAGTGCCCTCTATGTGCCTTTATGTAGTAATAATGGCTCCTTCATGTCTACACACTGTAATACTGCCCCCTATGTGCCTTTATATAGTAATAATGGCTTTTTGGTGTGTACACACTGTAATAGGCACCATATGTGGCTTTATATAGTAATAATGGCTTCTTCATGTCTACACACTGTAATACTGCCCCCTATGTGCCTTTATATAGTAATAATGGCTCCTTGGTGTGTACATGCAGTAATAATGCCCTCTATGTGCCTTTATATAGTAATAATGGCTTCTTGGTGTGTACACACTGTAATACTGCCCCCTATGTGCTTTTATATACTAATAATGGCTTCTTGGTGTGTACACACAGTAATAGTGCCCTCTATGTGCCTTTATATAGTAATTATGGCTCCTCCATGTCTACACACTGTAATACTGCCCCCTATGTGCCTTTATATAGTAATAATGGCTCCTTGGTGTGTACACACTGTAATAGGCACCATATGTGGCTTTATATAGTAATAATGGCTCCTTGCTGTGTACACACTGTAATAGGCACCATATGTGGCTTTATATAGTAATAATGGCTCCTTCATGTCTACACACTGTAATACTGCCCCCTATGTGCCTTTATATAGTAATAATGGCTCCTTGGTGTGTACATGCAGTAATAGGGCACCCTATGTGACTTTATATAGTAATAATGGCTTCTTTGTGTCTACATACATGTAATTCTGCCCCCTATGTGCATTTATATAGTAATAATGGCTCCTTGGTGTGTAACACACAGTTATAGACCCCTATGTACCTTTATATAGTAATAATGGCTCCTTCATGTCTACCCACAGTAAGTGTCCGCTATGTGCCTTTATATAGTAATAATGGGTCCTTGGTGTGTACACACAGTAATAGACACCTATGTACCTTTATATAGTAATAATGACTCCTTCATGTCTACCCACAGTAAGTGCCCCTATGTGCTTTTATGTAGTAATAATCGGTCCTTCGTCTCGACATACAGGCATAGTGCCCCGTCATTGCTTAGGTATAGTAATAATGAATTCTTTGTCTCTACATACAGTAATAGTGCCCCCTAACTGCATGTATATAGTAAGAATAGCTCGTTCGTGTCTACACAATTTAATATTGCCCCCCGATGTGCCTTATTATATTGTAATAACGGCTCCTTCATGTCTACAAAAAGTAATACTGCCCTCTTTAGTGCCTCAATTCAATAAAGCCCTCCTTAGTCATCCTCTCTGTGCTTCCATATAGTAAAAGCAAAGCATCTCCTTTTGCCTCAATATAGTAATGTCCTTCTTAAAATCCTGCCGTGCTCCATTTGTGCCAATAATAAAAAATCTTAAAACTCCCCTAACTTCACTCCCACAAGTTTCATCCTCTGACCAATCTCCTAAACCCCTTACTGTCCATCAATGTCTTTCAGCCGCCAACAACCTACGCTCTCAGTTCCTGAACATAGATGTCCCACAGGTAGCCACCAACTCCCCACCTCATCAGATCATAACCCTCCGCCACCAACAATAAATACTCTTTGCAGTGGCGTAACATCAGGCCCAGCGGCTCCGATGCGAAAGCTGCAACGGGGCCCCCAATTATTGGAAATCTTTAATAGTAATAGTCTTTTTCTATAGGCCAAACGGACTTTTGGGGCCCCCTAGGCTGCAGGGCCCGGGTGCGATCACAACCCCTGCACCTGTTGTAGTTACGCCCCTGACTCTTTGCTTCTTATTAACACTCTGCCCCGCCACCTCCATCTCACCCTATGCAGGTGGCTCAGTTCACTTTCCGCTGCGGTGGGGACTCTGCATGCTGACATACGCTCAGAGTGCACGCAGTGGCAGCACAGCGCAAAGACGGCAGCTGCGTCATTGCTGTTATTTGGACATTACATATTGGCATTTGGTTGGTGTTGAGCATAATTTATTAGTATTGGTTTGTATTATACGGACACTGTAGGTCAGTTTTATTTTGTTTGCATTATTTTTGCACAATAATGGTCATTATTGCTATTTTTACAATCCATTAGTAAGGACAGGGTATTGTATATACATTTGTGCAGTTTTTTCTTAAATTTGGCTGGTAATATTTGGTACTAGATACACATATTATTTGAGTACAGTATGTGCCATTAGTTGGATGGGATATTTATTTCATATTTATTTATTTTATTTCTTTTTTGTACATACTGTATTCTTTGAGCACTATATCTTGCTATTACGGTATTTGTATTCTGAATTTTGTTGTTATTTTATCCTTGTATAATGACTTTGTTGTGCATTATCTGAGCACTGTATATTGGACTTTTTTTTTGTATATTGCAAGCACTATATATTGGTATAACTTGATTTTTGGTGTTTTTGGTAGATTTGTATTTTTCAGCACTGTATACTAGTATTAATTGATGGATTTTTTGGTACATATTTGGGCACTGTATGTTGTTGGAAATTGTTTTCCACTGTATATTGGTATTATTTGTTTTTCATTATTAGAGCACCGTATTGTGGCATTATTTTGGGATTATTTGGGCTTTGTATATTGAAATGATATTAGCATTGTATATGTATTACTGTGTATTTGTTGTGATTTTTCTGTATTTGATGTCTGTATTGAGTTTTTGTTGTTTGTATTGTGCTTTTGATGTACAGTACATATTGTGTTTTTGTTGTATATATTGTCTATTTGATGTCTAAATAATTGTGTATGTAATGTCTATATTGTATATTTATTGTGTATTTAATGTATGTACGGTGTACTTTATGTCTGTATTTGTGTGGATCTGTGATGTTAAAAGCTATGATGTCAGCAATGTATTAGGCACACCCCAGACAGACAGGTTTCAAGTAGGGTACTAAACTAAGCATACTGCTCAGTGGCAGTGTCGACAGCATGACGACATATTGACAACATATAACTCTGTATCAGTGTGGCTCCTTCACGAGAGCCACATTACTAAGGGCCACGTCACACACACAGATATTTGTGCAGATATTGTTCGCAGATCTCTGGTTGAAGTGAAATCATGGACATCTTGTTCCATTTTGTGGCTGTGTACAAATGGAGCAATGTGTCCATGATTTCACTGCAACCAGAGATTTGTGAACAATCTCTGCACAGATATCTGTGTGTGTGACGTGGCCCCAAGAAATGCCTAGCAATCAGCTTCATTGTGTTGATCACCAGAAACTTTGGAATACAATGAGGGGTATGGGTGTGCCCATGTGATTAGCCTAATTAGGAACCTTTACATCGAACAAGTAAGGCTACTTTCACATTACGATTTTGAAGGGAGCCGATGCTGTCCGATAAATTCGGACAGCATCGGCTCCCTTCTGATGCCTGGAATCGGATGCCAAATAGGCATCCTATTCCGGCATAAAATCGTAGCCTCTGTTAAAAAAAAAAAAAAAAATATGCTCACCACTCCCCGAGCCCCCGCCGTCTCCCGCCATCTTCCTGCAGGCTCCCGCAGGCTCCCGGTGGCTGCAGAGGTCTTCTTCTGCAGTATAGGACCTGCGGTGATGTCACAGTCACGTGACACCAGGTTACACAATGGTAACCCGCGGTCACATGACTGTGACATCACCGCAGGTCCTGAACTGCAGTAGAAGACCTCTGCAGACACCGGGAGCCTGCGGGAGCCACCGGGAGCCTGCAGGAAGATGGCAGGAGACGGCGGGGGCTCGGGGTGAGGTGAGCATAAACTTTTTTTATTTTTTTTAACCCCTTCCTTCCTGTTTGGAGACGTTTTACTGTACTGAGCATGCTCAGTACAGTAAAATCGTGTCTGAGGAGACATCAGATGTTTCCTCGGACCCTTCTCCATAGGGCCCCATGTTAAATTGATCAGGTCGGATCGGATGTGCACTAAATGCCATTCGATTCTGTCAGATTTTATTTTCGGTGAAAAATTGGAGCAGGCTCCGATTTTTGCACCGATAAAAAAATCGGACAGAATCTGATCGGACCAAATCGGATGGCATTTAGTGCACATCCGATTCGGTCCGATGCCTATAGGGCTGCATGGGGCCAAATTTGGATTCGATGCTGTCCGATTTTTATCGGACAGCATCAGAAATCCAAATTTCGTAATGTGAAAGCAGCCTAACGAGTCCGATCAAAACACAGTGATACGGCATGGTTAAAAGTAGAGCGAGGTATCAGCAAGGATGCATCCTGTCACCATTTCTCTTCAGTTTATATGCAGAAGCTATTTTCAGGAAGGCTGGACTTCAGAATACAGAATCAAAATTACTAGATGTATCATCCACACTCTTGAAGGGAATCTGTCACCACATTTGACCTGTCTAAACTATTAATATGGGCATACAGGGCTGCTGATAATAATCATACCTGCGTGCCTCATATCAGACACCTTGTTGTGGAGAAATCATCTTTTATCATTTTATATAAATGAGCTTTTCTAGTCTATGTAGTGGATGCTACTTGAAAGATAACTCAGCCTCCAGAGCTTATTTTAAATAAAAGGAGGAATTACCAGTGTGAGACAAGTCACTGACACAGAACAGGAAAGATTACATTGAATTTCTTGCAAACACATTTTTTGCAGCTCTTGTGTATTGCAACCATGTACAGTAGCAACCTTGTCTGCCTGTATGATATCTGAAAGCTGAGAGGAACATGCAGAAATGACTGTTATAATGATACAGAACTCTATAGTAAGATCAGAAGAACAGAGAGCGGCAATTATTCATTACATTGATAACACATTCTTTTATTTAAAACAAGGTCTGGAGGCAGAGTTATCTCCAAGGCAGCATCCGCCCCATAGCCTGCAACAGCTCATTTAAATAAAGTTATAAAAGATAGTTTATCCACAACAGGGAATCTGATATGAGGCATACAGGTAGGATTATTTTCAGCAGTTTATAACCTGTATGTCCATATTAATAGTTTGATAAGTCATATGTGGTGACAGGTTCCCTTTGAATACGCAGATGACACAACATTGATAACAACAAACATAGATGGAATGAAGGACTAATTACGGAGTGTCAAGATAGAAAGCTTGAATATGGAAACTCCTACTCAATACAAAGAAGACAAAAATATTGACTCCTCCCAGTTACAACCGGGACACATTTTAGATGGATGGCGATGAGTTTGAAGATGTAAAAGACTTCAACTTACGCATATTAATGATCACTCAAAATGTAGCAACAACACCAGATGTTAAAGGAAAACTGTCAGGTCAAAAATCCATATGTAACTCCTATCATTTTCTAATTCCTCACTCTAAGCTCTCTCTATTGATGTATTTCTTTTAGTTATATTTCCCTCCTATCTTCTGTAAACTTCAAATAAAGAGATTTATTCCATCTGTCACTCACAGTGAGTGATCCACTTAGTTCCCTGCTGTCCCCTCCCCATAGGATGAATATGCATGTCACATACTCACACCACATCACTGCACTGGGATCACTGAGATCACTGGGGGTGGGGGAAGGGGGGCTGTACTCTCCTCTCTGCTCTGTGTCTGCAGCCAAGAAAGAGGTTAAATACAGCACAGAAACTGTCACAGCAGGATGCCTGCTAGAGAGAGAAATGGAGCCTAAATAAGTCATATCGGCAATACCTCTCTCCCTCCTTGTCTTCATCAGGACACAAGCTACTGAAACCTGACCCTGCACTGTTAGAAAAGGGAGGAGAAACCTGCTGAGAGGGAGTGCATAATTACATGACAGTTTATACAGCACAGGACTAATCATCTCTGCTTATAATTGAGAGAACTAATCCAGGAACTTACTGCAGGGTCTGACAATGCTGATAACATGGAAACTACAAACTATACAATAATGATTTTTACATGTTTTTAAAAGGTCTGCCCAGGCACTATTTAAGGGTAATATTAGTATTATACTGATAAATTACCTGACAGTGTCTCTTTAATAATTAACAATTAAGTCAATGGACAAGTTCTTCAAACGGAGGAACATTTCATTGGTGATGAAGACATGGCTTGTACATAGTCTGGTCTTTTCTGTGGTAATAAATAGATGTGAAACCTGGAAGATAAAGAAACAAGACAGAAGAAGAATCAGCACTTCTGAAATGTGGTTCTAAAGAAGGATGTCATCAATACCATGGATGGCAAGAAGAACAAATAAATCAATTTTGGAATAGCCCTCGTGGACAGGGTCCCTGCCTCTTCTGTACCTGTACGTCCTGATCGCCGAGATTTAGTGTACTTGTTCTTGTCTCCCTCATGTAAAGCGCCATGGAACCTAATGGCGCTATATAAATAAATAAATAATAATAATAATAGATCCAGCCAGACATGTCAATTAAAGCAAGGATCACCAAGCTATTCACTTGCCTACTTTGGACACATCACACAAAGGAAGCAATCACAGGAGGACATACTGGTTGGAAGAATAGAAGGAGCAAGGCGAAGAGGAAGACTAGCTCCGATGGCTTGATACAACCAAGATAACGGCAGAGAAGACCCTAGTTGACCTATCTAGGCTTTCATACGACTGATCTTCCTAGAGAGTGTTCATCCATCAAAGTGCCATGGCTCGAGACCGAGCTTAAGGCCGTTAAATAATAAAATAAAAGTAAGTAACTTCCCTATATAATGGCATAAACTACATTAGTGCAAGTTTTAGCATAGGATTCTATTGCTGCAGTTTTTGCAATATATTATAATGGCCAGATGATGTATGATACTAGATAATTTACACATGTGCTGACAAGTAGGGTTAGTGATACTCTAGGAAAGAGGAAGCTATGTATATGGGTCACTTGTTAACTTACCGTGTATCATATTTCATTTTTGTGTTTGGCTGGATTGCAGTTCTTTAGGTCCTGTTCTTATTTATTGCTCAGCGTATAACAAGGCAATGCTGGTGTCAGACATGAGGGAGCCATGACGCATATATTATTACTATTGCTACTAGATTTATGAGCGCAATTCCTCCTATCTGTCTTGGCTGTCTGGAATTTAGTTATCTAGACTCTACATTTTCTGGGTCATTAGGTGTCCAATAATCAGTCAGTCATTCTCAGATATGTAATATTCCACAATATCAGGTTTTATGGACTATTAAATACATTTAGGAAATTTAAAAAAATGGCACAAGAATTGCTGCTGTTGCATTACTGAACGTGGTGCAGTACACTATTATAATAGAACATGCATACAACACCAACAACCATCTTTGTATGTGTGGACAGTCTACAGGTACTAAGGGCCACACTCAAAAACGGAACAGCAAACACTAGCTATAGAGCCCCATTACTAGCATGACAGAATGGGGAAATCTAAAAGAAAGCAATATAGTTTTATCCTTTTAGTTACCATATTTCCATCTAAGGCTAGGGTCACACTTGCAGATTTTCCATGCAGATTTCACACATGTCTTTTGTGAAAAATGCATGGAAAAACGCATCCATAGACCCCTATGTTAAAAATGCATGCCCCAATGCCAAAAGCGCATGTCTAAATGGGCCATGCGTTTTTGGATGCGTTTTTGGCTCAGCACCAAAAAATGCTGCATGATGCATGATTTTTTGGAAAAAGCACCAAAAAACGCAGCATGCTGCATTTTTGGGTGCTTTTTCAAAAACGCATGCATTTTTTTAACATGGGGCCCTATGGGAAACGCATGCGTTTTTATATGCCACTAAATGGTACCATGCGTTTCCACATGCGTTTTTGCATGCATTTTTTAAGGGTCCCCCACACCTATCAGCAAAAACGCATGCAAAAACGCAGGCTGCCAAAAAGCACCTTAAGAAACGCATGATCCTAGCCTAAGTCTGCGGAGAGAGCAGGAGGCAGTGCAATGACCATCAGCACATCAAAACTCTCATCTCTCTCTAACATCAAAGTGTACAGTTCTGTTCATGCCAGATATATTATACTGACAATGAAAGGGGGAACAGCCATCGGTTCACAGCTCTTTTTTATCTTCTGCCTATAAAGAGATCTTTCCAATTAGAGAAGCACTCCCATGGTAGCAAAGTTTGCATCCTCTTAATGTATTGCAGTCCTCATATTATATAGCACTGTGACTGTGTACTTACGGTTGCTCATTTTGCTTTTCTACACAATTAATTCTTCTCTTTTTTCTGCTCTGTGTAGAATTTTCTCTGCATGAATCATCCCCCTACTTTTTGTTCCTGGGATCGGGTATGCTGTCCAGAAGGGGGGAACGGGAAGGGATGGGTTGAACTACGGGAGGGGGAGGAAAACTGTATAATGTGTTTAAATTGCTGTTTTATGGATTTATTCTCAATAAAAATTTATCTGAGTTAAAAAAAAATGAATCAACCCCCTCTTCAACTCCTGACCCAGCTGCTTCCTCCTTCCCGTGCCATTGACTTTTAAGGCCCCATCACACCAGGCGACGGGGTAGGGGATGTCGGCGGCGACTGGCGGGTGCGTGCACGTTTTTGGCGCCCCGCCAGCGTCGCCGTCCCCCGTTTACACGGGGCGACATTTCCAGCCCCGCGCCGGCGAGCTGGCATGCGGCATCGCCGCTGGTGTGTCTGTAAACCCCAGCAGCGATGCAGTTGGTATGAATCAATTCACTCGATCCGGTCCATCAACCACGTCAGTAATCTGTGTCTATCGGGCCGGAGTCCTGAAAACCACATATTACCTTCCGGCATTCACGGCTCTTTTGTCGAATAGTTGGCCTGCAACGTCATCATTGCAGATTGATATACTCACGCCAGGCCGGCTGATATAAAGAGCTGTGGATACCGGGAGGTAGGTGGCGGTTTTTCAGGACTCCAGTTGAGTAATCACAATTACTGACGTGATAAATGAACCAGGTCCTTCTGATTGATTTACACTAACTCTGTCCAGAACTGTAATTTTATGTTGTGCAAAACATTGTAATATCTTGCATATATTTCGTTTGTATTCTACATGCCCTGAAGGTGCTGTTTTTTATGAGCAGTTATCGTAGTGTTTAATGTGCGGCTATGAGTAAGGCATTGTGCCGTCCTAATTGTCAGAATATGGTCACTCATGGGTGGGGCTTTTATATGTTCAGCATTAACTTCCTGGTTGGAAAAAATGGTAAAGGCATTTTCCCAGGCAGATCCATATAAATGTGCACAAGGGCTTATTCAAATGAGCCATTACCGTATATGTCAAATATATACTTTAACACTCAAAGAATAAAAAGTCAAAATGGAAGATTGTGGTGTTTTTATTCAAACATAAGTAATCTCAATGCAAAGACACATGAAGTCTGCCATTGCTGCCCACAGGCTCCTTTGGATTTAGTTCCTTTTCCCCTATTGGGACAACACATTCCCTTTGAACCCTACCCCACCCACCGAGGCTTGGATATATTACATATTGCTCTTCTCTCCCTTTTGAGTTAGAACTGTTACCCGCCTACAAAGAACCAGATGCCACAGTTTCTTTCCACCATAATTATTTGAGAGGTTCTTGAGATGTTCTTTACAGACCTTACCCACAAGTCCTTCCACATGCCCTTCTATTAAGGCCCACTGACCATGTTCCCATTCAGCATCTACAGCCCACTCTAATTTCCTTGATTAGTCTTTCTTTCCGCAAGACGTTTTTACATAACACCTCTTTCTTCTCCTCTAATGAGGAGCCCTGCTTCCTAACAAGGTGATATCTTAGTGGTTATAGTCTAGCTCTGGTATACATCCGGTTTATAATAGATCTAGTCAGGCAGCACACTGACTAATGTTCTTCAATATACGTACAGATAAAAGTTTTTATACATAGACCGAGTGCCCGTATGAAAAAAATCACATCATGCACTAGTCTCTTCAGTATTTCCTAAGTCTATAGGTCAGCAAAACAAATGAGATCTCATACTGCTCCACCATGTAGCTTCCGACTTCTATGGATACATTGCATGGATAAATCATTATGTATGAATATGTATGCCTCTTGGATGTATAAAACGGACACATACGGATGAAATACAGAAGAAAAGAAGTTTTCTGTAGGAAAATCAGACTATTTTTCATATGCTCATCAGAACCCAGCCTAACATTAAGATGCTTATACAGAAAGTTGAGTGACATATAAGAGCCTGGAAGCGTCTTTCTCCTCACTCCATGTTGAAATCATGGCAGAGCGCTCGTGTATGGTGGTGCCGGGAGAGATTTGGGTCTGCTGTTCGAACGTCTCATGTACGGACTGGTAAATAAATCTCCACTTATTGCACAGTGCTCTGGGTGTGGTGCCGCCACTTTGTGCTAGGTTTCCACAATAGGAACGTTCCCCGCTGTAATCTTTTGGGTACCATGGCTCCAGGGATCTCTATTTTTTAGACCAGCTGGTGATCTTAGCATTGTAACTCTTTTATACAGTATCATTTCTAGCTACATAACCAAACTGCCCATGTGAGAATGAGTGATCAGAGGCACCGAGGCTTCAATGTAATGACTTCAATTTGACGTCTCTATCAATTTGTGGTTCTTTTTTTCACATGAATGGTAGAACACATTTGACATTTTATCTTTATAAAACTCCTCATTCAGGGTTACTGAAGATGTGAGGAGACAGCCCGATGCTTCTGTGTTAGCTTCAGTCTTTTGTAAAGGTCTTTTAGCATTGAGGACTTATTAAGCTCGTTGCTCCAGGGGTGTTCAAGCACTAATTATGGATGTTCTTTAATAATTGGTGATTTAATGAAACCTAGTCAGTACAACCAGTAATGGGGATGGGGAGCTGATTTCTGCTCATAGAATTATAGCTACTATACGGAACTAGTGTAAGATGGTATACCGTAGATAGCAGTATTACCATGTTTAGTGGCATACATGTGTGTACACCGTCACTAAGGCCAGGGTCACACATGCAAATCCGTTTTTTTAAACCCTTAAAAAAACGGATTAATTTGTCTAAGGGTGCCAAAAGGCCAGGGTCACACATACCATCTGTTTTTGGCTTAAATCCATTTTTGGGAACATTTTGGACCATTTTTTTTCAAAGTCCAAAAAATGCATATGCGTTAACGCATGTGCATGTGCGTTTTTCAAAAACTGCATGCGTTTTTATGCAGCATCCCAAATATGCTGCTAGCAGTGTTTTTGGGGTCCGTTCAAAAAACGCATTCATTTTTTTTAACATGGGGCCCTATGGGAGACGGATGCCTTAACGCATGGTACATATAGGCACCATGCGTTAACGCATACCGTATGCGTTTTTGGTGAAAAAATGACTAAGTCCCGAAAGTTCCAAAGAACAGACAGGAGCTCAGGGGACACTATTGGCACCCTTAGAAAAACGGATCCGTTTTTCTAAGGGCTTAAAAAAAATGGATTTGCATGTGTGACCCTGGTCATAGTGTCCCCTGAGCTCCTGTCCATTTTTTGCAACTTTTGGGACTTAGTCATTTTTTCACCAAAAATGCATATGCGTTAACACATGGTGCCTATATGTACCATGCGTTAACGCATGCGTCTCCCACAGGGCCCCATGTTAAAAAAAACAAATGCCTTTTTTGAAAGGACCCCAAAAACGCTGCATAAAAATGCATGCATTTTTTTAAAACCGCACATGCACATGCGTTAATGTATATGTGTTTTTGGACTTTGAAAAAAAATGGTCCAAAATGTTTCCAAAAACGGATTTAAGCCAAAAACAGATGGTATGTGTGACCCTGGCCTAAGGCCCCTTTCACATCAGCGTTTCACTGATGTTTGCGGCCGAAATGTTCACCCTTGTTTCATCTTGCGGGGAGCACCTGGTCATGGTCGGTTTATGGTGAAGTTATGTTCTTTCAACTTCTGGATTATGACCCCACCAGGGCTCACTGGAACATTCATTAGTTTAGAAATTCTTCTGTAAATAATACCATCAGTATGTTTTGAATCGATAAGGTTGTAAAGGCCTTGAGACAACTCACTCGTTTTACCCGTGATGAGATGTTTCTTGTGCGGCTCCTTAGTTATGAGACACCTTTTTATACACCATCAGTTAAACCAGCTGATATCATTTGTCACTACGTGGCAGGATTGCTTTTTAACTACTAAGAGATTTCAGCTGGTGTATTGACTTTCCATGGCTTCTCATAATTACATACCACTAAATGTATGGACTTTTATGATTTGATTTCTTTGCCTGTGTGGATTGGATTGTGTAATTTCTCATTATTACATATCTCTAAATATAAGGACATATATGGTTTGATTTTGTGTAAATCGGATGGGTTGTTACTGACATCTGGTGGAAAATTCATGTCAGCAGCATCTATAGAAATATATGTACTAAAATTGGTGATGTGTTCAATACTTAGTTTACTCTCTTAATATACTGAGAGAAGCAGTACAAGGACTGCGTGTTTATGATCATTTTTAGGTTATTTTTTCTAGACTGTCTTTGTACGCAGGATTATGGTACATTGTTTGTTGGAAAGCAAAGTCATTAACAAAGATTTATTCAGACCTCATAACATGGTGCAAATAGAAGTGGATAAAGCCAAGAATAAAATAGACTTAGCAACCAAGGGCAAGATCCTGTGAGTTATCCCCTTGTCATGTATATGCAGGGGGCACTAGTACATAATTATAAAGCTGACTCCTGTCGTAGAAAATGTGCAGCCACTGCCAGGTTTCCATCCAGATTGAGCGGGTTTACATTACAGTTACTGAACAAGGACCAAAAATAGCCTCAAAAATCAATATGAAATCAATTGGGATAACATAGAAATGTCCCTTTTTCTATTTTCCGTGCTTCGGGACTACAACAGTTTTCAGAACCCCAAGGTCAAGAAATTACCTTATTGAAATATGCAAAAGTATGTGTAACCTAAAAGTGGAACTCTGCTTACCTTCTGTAGATAATTGTGAAACAATGTGCTAAGGAGTTGTGGCATATCTTCCACACTGGACCTACATACGGTATGTCATTTTTGGGAGAAACTCCCATGATTTGGCATTTAAATGTTGAGAAGTATTATTTTGTTACTATTTCTGGTATGAAATATGCATCAAAATCGGTGTCAAATGTGATACTCTTTAAAAGGCGAGATGCAGATTTGTTTGACAACAGTATACATTGTGTAGGTTTCCGAATAGAAGGCTCTAAATGCAGTCCTATGCAAAAGTTTGGGCACCCTTGGTCAAAACTACTGTTATTGCGAACAGTTGAGCAAGTTGGAGATAAAATGATCTCTTAGGCTACGTTCACACACTGCGCATTGTTGAGCGCTTTTTTACGAGCGCTTTTCAAAAATGCACAGGTGCGTATTGTCTGACAGCGCGTATTTTTGCGCCTTTCTGGGAGAAAGCGCTGGTGTAAAAAGAATTGACTTGTCAATTCTTTATGCAGAAGCGCCGGCGGTTTTTCCTATAAGGGCGGGCGCTGCTGCATCTGACGTCACAGAGGGGAGGAAGAATCCTGCTTCCTCCTCCCCTGTGTGACACCTGTGACCGCCCATTTGATTTTGCAGTGTATTAATATACACTGCAAAATCAAAGTTAAATAAAGACAAATGTATTAAAAATAATAAAGAATTAAATACTTACCTCTCCGATGGGTGTTCCGGTGTCCGGGAGCCAGGAGCCGCCGCTGGAATGGTCCTGCTAGGACCTGTGGTGATGTCAGAGGGCGTTCCGGTCATGTGATATGTATCACATGACTGTGAGCCCAATCAGCGCCGTGAATGTCCCCTCTGACATCACGGCAGCTCTTTTTCCATCAGTACATGGCCTTCGCACAGCTCCGGATGGTGCGAACAAGCCGGCAGAGAGGTATGAAATCTTTATTATTTTTAATACTTCTGGCTTTGTTTAATTTTGATTTCGCAGTGTATATTAATACACTGTGAAATCAAATGGGGGCTGGCAGACATGGCACAGAGGGGAGGAGGAAGCGGAATTCTTCCTCCCATCTGTGACATCACTCCTCCCCCGGCCCGTAAAAAAGCGTGCTGTCTGAACAGCACTGCTTGTTTTTTTGCGCAAGTAGAAAATGCTGGTAAAAGCGCCTGCGCAAAAAAATGCAAGAAAAGTGCTATGTGTGAATGTAGCCTAAAAGACATACAGTTAAAGATATCTAAAAAATGAAAATGCGCATAGGGTCTTATCTCAATTAGGAAACAATTCCCATACAGTATGAAAACTGCTCACCTGGTTCGGTTCTGTAGCCCACAACCAGCTTGATCGCTCAAAACACAGCAGCCGCAGCAGGGACCGCACTTCCACAACGTGGGGGTGAAACTGTATCCGGGACCAAGTGTCTTTCAGTCCGCGCCGCTGCTCCAAAAAAGTATCAGAAACACTTTCTGATACTTTTTTGGAGCAGCGGCGCGGACTGAAAGACACTTGGTCCCGGATAGAGATACAGTTAAAGATGGCACGTTTCCTTTGTAATTTAGGCAAAAATAATACAGTATTTTCAACTACCGTAATTTATTTCCAAATTATTGTTGTCATGCAAAAAAATCTGTCTAAAATAACATGCAGTACAAAACCCAAAAACACGTTTTGGACTGGCAGCCTCTGAACAGTGGAACAATAAACCACAACTCCAGGGTCTGCTAAATTTTCCTGAAGATCTTTTGCAGTCAAATGGGGTTTCTGATATGCCTCGCCTCTCTAGCAATACTATAAGTAGCTCTCACTGAAATTTTGCTTGGTCTTCCAGACTTTATCTTGACCTCCACTGTTCCTGTCAATTGCTATTTCTTAATTACATTTTGAACTGGGGAAAGGTCAACTTGAAAACCCTTTGCTATCTATTTCTGCTTCTCCTGCTTTGTGGGCCTCCAACATTTTCATTGTCAGAGTACTTGGCAGTCACTTAGAAGAACCCAGGGCTGCTGTTTTTTTGGCACAACTTTAAAGGAGGCTGGGTTTTTATAAAGCTGTGGAATTTGTATCATCTGGCCTTTTCTAATAATAGTGAATCAGCCATAACCCTTACAGGCTAATTAAGCTCTGAAACTTGGTAAAAGTTACCTGAGCACACAAATCTCCAAGGTTGCTCAAATGTTTGCATTGACACATTTTCTTTTTTGTAATATTTAACCCCTTAGTGACAGAGCTATTTTTAACCTGAATGACTAGACCAAATTTTACCATTCTGACCATTGTCACTTTACGAGATAATAACTCTGGAACCCTTCAGCGGATGCCAGTGATTCTGAGATAGTTTTTTCATGACATATTGGACTTTATGTTAGTGATACATTTAGAACAATATTTTTTGCATTGTGAAAATACTGAATTTTTGGTGAAAACTTTGCAATTTTAAATTTTGATTTTTAATTCAGTTAAACCAGAGAGTTATGTGACACAAAATAGTTAATAAATAACATTTACCACGTCTACTTTACATGTGCACAATTTTGGAAACATCTTTTTTTGTGTTAGGGAGTTAGAAGGGGTCAAAGTTCATCAGCAAGTTCTCATTTTTACATCAAAATGTACAAATTATTTGCCCAAAAGTGACACTATTCCAAAAACTGCACCCCTCAAACTGCTCAAAAACCACATTTAAGAAGTTTTTTACCCCCTCAGCTGCTTCACAGGAATGAATGCAAAGTGGAATGATAAAAGAAATACATTTATATTTTACCTAAAATGTTGCTTTAGCCTCAACATATTTACTTTTACAAGGGATTGCATGACAAATTGAATGCCAGAATTTGTTACCCAGTTTCTTCTGGACGGTGTCTATACCCCAACTGTTGTTTGAACAAAAGGGAGGGCTCAGAAGGGAAGGAGCGCTATTTGAATTTTACAAAGCAAATTTGGCTGAAATAGATGACGGGCACCATGTTGCATATCCCGGCAACCTAAGGTACCTAAACAGCAGAAACCCCCCACAAGTGACCCCATTTTGCAAACTAGACCCCTCAAGGATTATATCTAGGGGTTTAGTGAGCATTTTGAACCCACAGGTACTTCACCGAATTTGAAAACAATAGGTAATCATGTTGAAAATGTTCTTTTTTTTCACAAAAGTGTTGCTTCAGCACCAAATTTTTAACTTTTACAAGAGGTAACACCAACATGTGGAGCCCACAGTTTGTTACCCACATTCTTATGAGCGTGGCGATACCCCGCATGTAGACAAAAAGTTCTGTTTGGACAAATGGGAGGGTTCAGAAGGGAAGGAGCAATATTTGAATTTTGGAAAAGCTGAAATCGATTGTGCACCAAGGGCTGTTAGGGTGCCTAAACAGCAGAACCTCCTTTTCCCCCCACACACACAAATTACCCCATTTGGAAACTAGACCCCTCAAGGATTTTATCCAGGGGTATAGTGAGCATTTTCAACCTACAAGTACTTCACAGAAAGTAATAACAATAGGTCATCATATTGAACATTTTCTTTTTTTCACACTAAATTTCTCACTTTTAGGGTATGCACACACAATCTGGAGACACTGTCTCCTGGACGCAGTGTATCCTCTCCTGCGGGGACGCCAGTGATCTCCATGGATGAACGCAGCCACTCATGCCCACGGTCAGTGTTCGAGGCAAGACAGCTTTTCCCTGCATTCACACTCTGAGATTGGCTCCGACTCTGCAGCTCTAAACTGACATGCTGTGGTCAATCGACGGCACGGCAAGCCGCTCCGCGGTGCAGTTACTGCTGTGGAGACAACAAGCACAGTGGGTACGCTGGATCTCTGTAAATCCCATCCTCTGTGCTTGTAGTGCACAGTGCATCGGTGTAGACATAGTATTTGCGTCCCAACCAGAAAATAGTGGTGCAGATTTTGTGCTTTCAGAAATTCACGCCCACAGAAAAAAAAACAGAGTAGAAAATGACTGTGCCACTATTGCGTTTTTGCAGCGTTTTTTCATGTGGATTTTGCTGTGTTTTTTTGAGCAATTGTTCACTGTTGTGACTGTGAATAAAGCTAGGTTAGGTTGGCGAAAAAAAGGGTTTCAAGATGTTATAATGTGACGTGGGGCTCTCTTGTATTTTTGGTCAACAACACAGGTACAGCAGGCAGGTACGGGCTGCCACCCACCCTCATCTCCAAATTTTATGTGGCTGGTAATCAAAAATACATATTTAAAAAAAAATATGACTTTTGGTTTGCGGTATTTTTGGTTGCCAGCAAGGTACAAGAGGCAGGTACGGGCTGCCACCCACCCCCAGCTGCCTAGTTTTACCTGGCTGGGAACCAAAAATATATATTTTTTTATTATGTCTTTATTACATTTCTTTTTAAAATGGTGTTGGGCTTCGCCTTATTTTTGGTTGCTTGTCAGGTACAGCAGGCAGGTACAGGCTGCGACCCACCTTCAGTTGCCTAGTTTTACCTGGTTGGAAAACAAAAATATAGGGATGCCTTTTTTTCTTAACTATTTCATCAAATAATTAAAAAAAAAAATATGACATGGGCTTTGCCATGTTTTTTGTTTCCATCCTGGTACGACTAGGCAGCTGGGGGCTGGAATGCTCAGCGTGGGGGAGGCCCAAGCTTTATGGGCCCAACACCTCCCCCGAATTGCAACCTGCAGCTGCCCCAGAAAATGGTGCATTCATAGAGACGCCATTTTCTTGCACTGTACCCGACTCTTCCAGCTGCCGTGTAGCGGTGGCAGACTGGGAAATAAGGAGTTAATGCCAGCTTTGTATTGGCAGCTGGTACTAAGCCCGAGATTCCTAATGTTGGGCCAAGGTTAAACCTAGTCATTAGGAATCTCTAGAAAATAGTAAAGAATACACAACACGCAGAAAAAAATATTTTTATTATAACAAAAACACAAACACATATTTAGACTCCATCTATTTACCCCCACAACCCATACATGATCCTGTGTGATATCCGTTTCTGGGCCACCTGAGGCCAGATAAAGCAATGAGGATCTCTGACCTGAAGTGAACTTCGATGGGAGCGTGGAGGGGACGAGACTGGGGACTGAGGGTAACCTGGGAGACAGGTGGCTGATATTTCAGGCAGACATAGGGAACCTGGGAGACAGGGGGCTGACATGTGTGATCTTATCAGAGAGAAATCCACAGGAGGCGTCTGCTTCTGGCACACTATTGTGCCATTTTTAGAGGATCAGGAGAGGGGTGAGGGGCTGTGAACTGGTACTGAAGGGCTGGGGGGGACAGGGGCAGGATATTTCTCTGTCATCCAATATGTTTGTACATATTGGATGAGAGAGAAATAATTTTTTATCGACGATGTCGTGTATTTTCATGTGATCACTGTTATAGACAGTTCAATCACTCCCACACGATCACTCCCTTCACCATGGTGGCAGTATAATCCACTTGTGCCCAGGACTGCCGGCTCCCCTCGGCCTCGTAACATCCATGGAGGGATTGGAGGCTAATTAGAAGCAATGTGACACAGCCAGAAAGATGATTGTTGTGCTTCCCTGGATGTATCACCCATTAACTTCTGTGATTGGTATTGATCACAGCAGTTAGGGTACTGGGAAAGGGACCTCTGACCTCTCCCAACGCTTACTTATGCTTCCACAATGTACTTACAAAGGCCTGATCATCGCCATGCTTACCTGATTTTGTCATTCCAACCTGACATTACCATGACAACATCCCGTCACCCGCCCCAAGCCTCAGAGATCATGTCATATTTGGGACTTGTGTCTGCAGCACTGACAGCTGCATTGTATGGCAATCAGATTATTGCCATACAGTGCAGCTGTAATCAAAGCAGCAGAAGGTGATGTCCCATAAAGAGACTAAGTAAAAAAGATTTATAAATATGTAAAAAGGTTAAAAAAAAAAAAAAAATAGGAGTTTGAAAATAAATAAATAATTTAAAAAAAATTAGGTAGGCCTTTGCTGTATTTTTGATTTTCAGCGCAGATAAATGAGCTGCCACTCCTAGCCCCTAGCTTTACCTTGACTGGCAATAAAAAATACCGGAAAGCCCAATATTTTTTCTAATTATTTAAATAAATAATTTTTAAAAGTGTGGGCTTTGCCCTATTTTTGATTAACAGCCAAGGTAAAACATGAGGGCTGATTTTCTCAGCGTGGTGCATCCCATAGTTATTGGGCCCCCCCAGGTTAAAGAATAGCAGCCTGCAGCCAGCCCAATAATTGGCACATTCGTTAGAAGCTGCAAATCCTGGTGATTTACCCGGCTATTTCCGAACGAAACCCTGGTGCGGTGGCATTGGGGTAAAAGAAGGGGTAAATGACAGCTGAGTATTGACAGCTTGTCATTAAGCCCTAGATTGATAATGTTCATGTCTCTATAAAGGCCACTTCACACACACAGATATCTGAGTCCAATATCTGAACAGATCTCTGGTTGCAGTGAAATCATGGATACATTGCTCCATGTTGTACACAGCCACAAAATGGGACAATATGTCCATGATTTCACTGCAACCAGAGATCTGTTCAGATATTGGACTCAGATATCTGTGTGTGTGAAGTGGCCTTCAAACCTATCCATTATCAATCCTGTGCAGAAATCATTAAAGAACACAACAAAGAGAAAAACTATTTATTTGAAATTTATTTTTATTTACAGAGTTAAATACCTCACTAGATGGAGGACCGATGCTATCGCATCGGGAGGGTGGTGACGTCACGATGGGGGCATTGTATCAAATTAAAAAAAGCATCCAAAACAGATTGGTATTCACACAGTCCGTTCTTTATGCTTTTTATTGCGTTTTCGCTGTGTTTTTCCTGTGTGCTCTCTGCCTCGCACTCCCCCCTGCTGAGCACGCTCTGCCCCCTCACTACCCTGTGCTGTGCACACTCTGCCGCCCACTTTCCTCACTGCTGTGTGTTCCCTGCTCCCACTCCACTCCTGCTGTGTGCTGTCTTTCCCCCTCTGCCCCCCTGCTGTGCACCCTCTGGCTCCCACTTCCCCCCTGCTGTGCTCTCTGGCTTCCACTCCCCCTCCTGCTGTGCGCTCTCTGGCCTCCACTCCCGATGGTGGTGTATTCAGTAACTGCGCCTGCATGGCAGGTTGGCACAGGTGCACTTACTGAATTGCGTCATTCCAAAATGGCAGCGTAATCAATTACTGCAAGTGCGAGGTAGGTTTGTACAGGCGCAGTTACTGAATCACATCATTCTAGACTAGTGGCGGCATAAATAACTGTATCTGCACGGAGGGTTTGCCGCCCTGCTGGAGGGAAGCGAGTTTGTAATTGCGCCTGCGTGGCGAGTTTGCGCAGGCACAGTTACAAACTCAAGTTCTTCCAACATGGCGGCGGCATCAGTAACTGCACCTGTGTAGCGGGTTCGCACAGGCACAGTTACTAAATCGGCGATGTGTGCGGCGGTGATATTGAGCAGCGGCTTGGACAGGGTGTGCAGTGGGGTGTTCAGAGTGGTATGCAACAGGTTTCCAGTGTCGTTTTGCAGTGGTGCCAGATGCGTTTGTCAACGGCCTGCTGGCGGTAGTGTGTGCCAGGGAGCAGTACTGCCAGTGGGTGCAATATACGCACACCCATGACTTGGGTGTGCTAATATGGTATGGCGGAAGTGGCATGTGATATGCAGACAACGGGACGGACTTGGATGTGCCACTTCAGGATTATGTAAGTAGATAAAGTGACATTGGTCAGAATTGCAAAAAGTGGCCTTGTCATTAGGGTCAAAACAGGCTCGTAGGTGAAAGGTTAACATACATTTATGGAGCTTTTTTGGATGAATACTATATTTGAAGGACAGTAGTGCAGGGTGGCCCATTTAGAAAAGCCAGTAATTTTCGACAAAGCATTGGTAGGAACGCTTGTTCCTGAATATAGGCTCATCTGCACAGGCTGGCAATCAGTGCTCGTTGGTTGGGTGTGATGATTTTTATGATCTTTATGCATGTATAAAAATCAACATTATCAGAAGGACGTTGTCCGATGTAAACAGCAGATGTGCTGCTGATAACATTTTGTGATCTGGGGTCAGAGTCTTTGTATTAGCAATCACTCCGTCCCCGCTATGGTTTTTTTTTGTCATGAATGGTTTTTATTCAACATATTTGGTGTTACAAGAAACATAGACATAAATGTAGACAACTGTCCACCAGTGCACAAACCGTTACATGTAGTTAGTGCGTCATCTAAGAAAATTCCAAGTTGTTCAAACTGTGGTGACATACCGTCGTCATAACAGGTGGAAGGAAAGAAAAGAAAAGATTAGAGACGGTGTGTTCAGTAATAGGGGGAGTGGGGGGGGAAGAATACTAGTGTGGGAGAGGGGGGGGGACTCGGTTTAGGGAGGGGTGGGAGGGGGGGGTGGGGAGGGGGGAGGTGGGGGGGGGTGGGGGGAGGGGGGGGGGACAACATTGGGGTAGGCACGAGAGAGGTATGGGTCACATGCTCTCGGGTAATTGGGTGAACTTCATTGGAACGGTCAAACCCTCAAAGGGAGAGGGACCGCCATGGAGTGCTGGGCCCAGCACTCCCACGCCTCACCAACGTAACGTTTGTGTCCTGACTCCTGGGCTAAGTAGTATTCATGAGTGAAGATCGTGTTCAATCTGGCCGCAAGGTTACGCATCGTAGGGAAGAGTGAGACTTCCAGCACGCTGAGACGCATTGTCTCGCCGCTATAAGGACAAAAGTAGTCGTGAAGTGGGGGACTGGAGGCAAGGCTTCTACACCCATGTGCAGCAGAGCCATCTGGGGGGTGAGAGGTACAAAAGTATCCACAATGGTTCTCAACAGACCCTCAACTGTGGACCAAAACTGCGAGATTCCGTGGCACGACCACCATACATGGGCCATTGTGCCCCTATGTCCACACCCCCTCCAGCACAGAGCCGAGGCCTCCCCCCCAAACTTGGCCACCTTGTCAGGGGTCAGGTACCAGCGCAGGTGCAATTTCTTAAGCTGTTCAAGGTGGTTAATGCACCTTGTTGCGCCTGTCACACAGCTCACTGCTCCCTCCCAGTCTTCCGCATCCGCTGTGAAATTTAGCTCTCTCTCCCACTTGGACCTGTATGGGAACGTGAATTGACCATCGACCTCTAATAATCCCGCATAGAGAGACGCCAGGCCTTTCGTCGTTCCTGGGGATAAACCCAGGACGGCTCTCATGGGGGATGGGAAAGGGGCAGACCAGCACTCCCTGGTCCCACCTGTTTTCAGGAAGTGTGCCACCTGATACAATTGAAAGTATGAGCCTCCTAAAGTTGGGTGTTGTCGTGTAAAGTCTTCAATGGAGACGACTCCCGAGGGCCCCAAGAGGTCCGCCAGAGTGGTTACTCCATTCTCCGCCCACTGATGTAGTCGTAAAGACGGGATGTGGACTTGGAGGGCTCCAAGCACAACCTCCGCCGGGGAGAATGTCCTCCACTCCTTCGGCGCACGTCTCCAAGCCCTCAGGATGGCATCAATCGTCGCTAGGGGGCGACTGAGTCTGGTGGGTCTTAACGCATCTGCCGTTAAAAAGCTCCTCAACGAGCCTCCGGGGACCTGTGTAGCTTCAATCTGAGCCCACCCAAGGTCACCGCCGTCCGCCCACCACACTCCCAGAGGTTCCAGGAGGGCCGCCCTATAATAGGCCGTCATGTCTGGAACCCCCATGCCTCCACCCCTCCACTTCTTGAACATCACTTTCCGTTGAATCCTCGGTCTCCCACCTGCCCATATGTACCCGTCCACAGCCCGCTGAATCCTCGTCAATAGACGCGCGGGAAGGACCAGTGGTACACATCTGAAAAGGTACAGGAAACGGGTAGCCAAGACATCCGGAAAGCCTGGATCCTGGCTACCCACGATAGGGACTGCAGAGACCGGGGATTTGAGGCTCCTGTCAATGACTTCAGGACGTTGTCTATGTTTCTTTTTACCACCTCGTCTGTCGGGCACAAGGTAATGCCAAGGTAAGGGATACCCTTAGGCGACACTGAAAGGGGAGAGAGGCCGACAGGCTCGTCACTACCTCCCGAGATATATGGACTGGGTACACCAGCGATTTAGAAGCATTCAGTTTGTAGTACGAAATTGTCCCGTATGATTCCAATAAAGAGAGTACTCTCGGGAGGGATACTTCTGGTGAGGTGCACGAGACAATTACATCATCCGCATATAGGCCCACGGTATGCTGCCTGTCTCCACTATCCTGTATGTCACTCCTGTAATGATCCAAACTAATCAGAGCTTCAAGTCTTCCGGAGCGGGATTTCAGGTGGAGGCTGCGAGAAGCATCACCAATTAGCAGGTTGCAGTTCCCAGGCACTCTGCCGCTGGAGCGGAAGACAATAGAATCAAGGGGTAAAACAGCGGGAGGGTCATACCCTGTCTCGGTCCCATTACGTTTCTCAATGTCCAAAATGTTTGATCCTGAAAATGGTACGCCCTTGAAGGAGAAAGGACATTCTTGCCGAGGCAGTTGTTGGAGAATAAGCCTATCATAGAGGGGCAGTTAAGAAAGAACTGTGGTCCAACCAATCTGTAAACCCAAAGATTACGCAGGGTTTTTCTCAAGAAGGTAATCCCCTAGTGCACCCACTTGTCCAAACGCACCGTTCTCCACCGCATCCTACGTGACAAGCGATATGCACTGAGGGCCTTTCCCCTCTCAGCAAGCTCAATGAGATTCAGCATTCTCCTCGTGCCATCCCTGGCCTGACGTCGGGCCACAAACCCCACCTGATCCGGACCCGCCAACTTTGGGATCACCTCGGCCAACCTCATCGCAAGGAGTTTCGAGTATATCTTAAGGTCAGTGTTCAGTAGCGAGATCGGCCTATAGCTCCCAGGAAGTTCAGGACTCTTCCCTGTCTTGGGGATAGAGATTATAGTTGCTTCTAATGCTTCCTTCGGGATGGCACCGGATGACCTCCAGCTATCGAACAATCTGAGCAAATAAGGGGCCAAGGTGAGTCCAAATTTCTTGTAGTACTCGTTAATGAAACCATCGGGACCTGGAGCAGAGCCTGATTTTAAAGTGCCGATGACCCTGAGCACTCCTCCCTCGTAAATGGCGCACTAAGGGCGTTGAGATCTACCTGTGACAATGTGGGCAGCTGCAATTTGCCCAGGAAGTCATCAATATTGGCCTCTGTAGGTTGCCCAGTCGCGTGGTCTAGTCTTAGGTTATATAGTCGTGCGTAGTATGCTGAGAAGGCCTCTACAATTTGGCGGGGGTCTCTCACCAGATTCCCAGCCTGATCCTGTAGTGCCGTTACTGCTGTCTGTCCCGCCCGCTTTGTCAGTCTCCTAGCTAGTAGTCTACTCGCTCTGTCTCCCTGTTCATAATATCGTGTTTTCAATTTGCGGAGTCCCGTCTCGTATTGTCGCAATAGAAGGGCACGTAGTTGGGTACGAAGAGTCGTGATCTGAGCTTCCAATCCTCGGTCGGGGTTAGACTTGTTTAAAGTTTCAAGGGATTGGATCTGGTCTTCCCACTCCCTCCTCTGTCCATCTCTAGCCCTCTTGCGTTGTGAAGCTTTTTCGAAGGAGTAGCCCTCTCATCACCGCTTTGTGCGAAGCCCACAAGGTCTCATCCGCGATGTCTCCGGTGTCGTTGATCTCAAAAAATGATTCTATGTTGATACCCATCTCCTCCCTCAAGGGATGATCCAAGAGGAGGTCTGGGCCCAAACGCCAACGGCGAGGGCGGCCTCCCCCCCCCCAGGTCCACCTCCAGCGACACCGGCGCATGGTCTGACCAGGTGATAACCCCACTTCAGGCCTCCGGCACCGTTCCATGGCCTCATCATCTACCAGGAAGAAATCTATCCTAGAGTAGGAGCCATGGGGGCCGGAGTGAAAGGTGTAATCCCTTTCGCCAGCATGTAGGTAGCGCCAGATGTCGTGGAGGCGGAACTCCCGGATCAGAGGGAGAAGGCCACACCTCGACGCAGCAGAAGGGACCGAGGAATCCAAACGCGGTTCTATGACCGCGTTGAAATCACCACAGATTATCAGGTGGCCCTCAGACTCCCGTTTGCAACTTTGTAAGGAAGGGCTCTTAAAAAGCCCCTCTGTCCCACATTCGGGGCATAGACGGTAACCAGGGTGAGAACGACCCCGGAGACCTCGCAGACCAAGATCAGATATCTGCCCATCTCGTCTGAAACAACCTTTCTACACACAAATTGGATGGTAGCACTTACCAATATGCAGACTCCTGCTTTTTTATGGTCGCAGTTGGAGAAGAAGGTGTGTGGATACCTGGGGTGATTCAACCGAGCATTATCTCTCTCGAGTAGATGGGATTCCTGCACACAGACCAGGTCCGCTTTTTTCCGCTGAACCTCTTTCCACAGAAACGACCTCTTGGCCGGGGAGTTTAGGCCCCGTACGTTCATGGACACGATCTTCAGATTCATCACCTCTACCAAGGCGTCAAACCCACCTCTCCGGGGAAAACAAACAAAGGGTTAACGGAAAGGGAGAATACTGTGGAGCCTCCTGGACTTCAGAAGGGTGAGGGGGGGGTGGGGGGGGTTGGACAAGAGGGGCAAGGTAAGGACGGGATCTTGGAGAGTAAGGACACGGGGTGACTCTGAGGAGAGGAGAGAGGGGGGGTGAGCGAGTGGGGTAGAGAGGGGGGGGTGAGGGACTAGTGAGTATGTGGGAGACAAGCAGGGGGGGAGTAGGAAAACAAAGAAAACTAAACCTACAAAGGACAACTGTAAGCAAGAAAAAAGAATAACGGTACAACTATAATTGCTCAACAAAGTCCTGAGCCGGGGGTAAGAGGCTAGAGGGAGGAGAAGGGGAGACCACGGATTGGGACTCCTTGACCTCCTCAGGATGGTTCACACTGGGCCTCACGCCACACAAGGGGGGCCAGGGTGCTCCCTCCAGTTTATCATCCAGCACCTCCCGGTAGAGTCAAACTCAGGGGGGGGTGTCAGACTATCCCTGTTCGGGACAAAGAAAGGTCCAGTAGGCGGGGACCTGTCACCCAAATGACCCAATCATCACTTGTTTCTTGCATCGTCTGGTGGTCTCTCACGATCTCTGCGGTCTTTGGGGCTGGTAGCCGTCGAGTTAGAGCCAGAAGCTGCGGTGGGCATCATACGCCAGTCTCTCAGTGTCGCTCTAAGCTTGGAAGGAGAGGAGAAGTAGTGCCTTGAGCCTTTGTACCTGAAGGATACGCTCACCGGCGAACCCCAGGCATACTGTATGGCACGATCTCGAAGGATGGCGCAATATGGTGCAAATTCCCTGCGCCTTGCCAATGTTCCTGGGCACAAGTCCGGGTAAAGGGACCATGAGTTGTATGGGCTAGTTGTTATAGGGTGGTTGCGCAGTGATTGCATTAAAGGGTCTCTCACACTGGGGGACCTCAGATGGACCATGACGTCTCTCGGTACCTCGCGTCCAATGCGAGGTGACCTGGGGAGACGAAATATTCTCTCTATACCCAGGTCATCAGCTTTTGCTTCTGGGAGCACTAGGGACAAAAAGGGCTGAACAGTCTGAATCAAGTCCTCCTCTCCCTCCACTTCTGCAATGCCCCTTATTTTAATGTTCCCTCTTCTGAGTCTGTCCTCCAGATCATATGAGGTGGCTTTCACAGCTCTCAGCTCCACATTTACATCATGGTACAAGTCTGCCAGTTCGTTATGTGCCACTGCCAGCTCTCCCACCTTCCCCTCTATATGGTCCGTGCGCTCTCCCAGGGCCGAGACATCAGCTCTAATGTCACCTACTATGCGGCGGGTGTCGTCTTCTATAGCTCTGCGTAGCTCATCCAGGAGGCCTCTTATAGAATGGCGAGTGAGAGGGACATGTTCCTCGTCTCTGTCGCGTTGGGCATGAGGCTGGCTCCCTCCAGGCGAGTCGCGTAGCTGGTGGCGTGCACGCTGTGAGGAGCTCAGGGAAGGCGAGGCGGGAGTCGCCATCTTGGATTCTTGAGCCGCAGCACGGTCAGTGGGAAAGAAGTCTGTGAGCTTCTGTGCGGTGCTGCGGCTGCGGGTGTTGGATCGCGGCATACCCGGTCGTATAGGAGACCGTCTCCTGTAGTTTGTGGGGCAAGATTTGTCGCCAGGCGCCGTTAGTCACCGGGTTTTCGGTCACCGCTGACGGAGCTCTCTTACAGTGTGACCTGCATGTCTCAGCGCAGGCCACGCCCCCCCCGCTATGGTTTTATGGGTGGTGTAAATAGGCCAGATTGGCTTGTAAATGGCTGAATAACGGTCATTTAAGGAGCAAGATATGTCTAACTTCTGACCTGTTCGCGTGAACTTGTTACTGTAGCTTTCACCCAAGTGCAGACACCCCCTGAATTTCTTGCATTAAAATTGCTTACAAAGTACTATGTAATTATGTGTAATATATAGTTATGTCCTTAATTATAAGGTACTTGCTCCCAGCTACACAATATATTTAGTGTGAACCTGTAATCATGTCGATATTGTTGGTTGAATACTATTGTAACCCAGAAATGCCTGAACTAAACTTTTATACCACAGTATATTAAATGGTGTTAAGTGCTTGAAGATATTGACTCCATAAACATTAGTAATTTGAATGGTGTTCCCAAACTTCTAAAACTCCTTCTGTTATCAGAACATTATACTTCTTCTTATCTACACGGTCCTTCTTTGTCTCCTATGGGTTACGGTATATTACACTGTTTGTCGTCTATACATCTCCAATCATGCCGATTATACACTTATAACAAAGTAATGTATTTTAGTTGTTGTATACAGTGAAAAGTGTGGTGAAAACACTATTATTTAAAAGTCCATCTCTGATCTAGACCCGGATTTTCCTGTGATAAAACATATACTACACTGGGGAACACAATTTTTTAGGAGTTAGGTCAGACAACTGTTCTTTTTTTTTGTAAATCTGTGTTTATTAAATTTTCATAAACAAGACATAAAGAAACAAACAGTACAACCGTTCTGGGACGGTAAACTCAAAACAAATGATGGTCTAATTGTTCATTCTACAAAAGATTACACATATATACCAATCAAAGGTCTCCATCGAGGACAAGACCAATATGTGATTCACAGAGTACCTCTAAAATCTAGTACCCAAACAAAAAAGAAAGAGAAATTGAATATCATTCCATAACAATGTTTACAGTATAAAAGCAAAAGGAGCCTGTGTAAAGACACAGGGCACCCTCCTTATTCCCTTTCATAGACCACCCGGTTTAAGAGGAGAAAACCAAAAGAGTTGAGAGAATAAGAAGAAGCATAGGGAAGGAGAAAGTCAGAGAGAGAAAAGAGACGAGAAACAGAAGAGGAGGAGGGGAAGTGAAAACACCCGGGGGGAAGGGGGGTCCAAGAGGCAATGCGGGCGCCGGTCCCACCACTAGGAGAAAATCCCCAGGCTTCAGAAGAGGTAACCGATGGGCTCCCTCTGATGCCAAGAATCGCGGGCATTACCCTTCAAACCAATAAACGACACTTCCAACTGTATCCTTCATCCCGGAGGACAGGGGCCTAAGAAAACAGGTCCCTGAAATTGGGAAGGTCCCTTAATAGGATCCAATCCGTCCACGTTGCGGTAAATGAGTTTTGAATACCCGCATACTCAGCTGAGAGTTCTTCCATTCGACAAAGGCGTTCCATCTCAGTGTACCATTCTAGAATAGAGGGCTGGGTTGACTCCTTCCAATGGCGCGGAATAACGTTTCTGGCTGCGGCGAAGCAAAAGCGCAGGATATCTTTTTTGAGATTTTTAAGAGACCCAGGGATCAAGGAGAGCAGCGCCATTTCGGGGCCGCTCGTCAACCGTTTGCCGGTGACTAAGCCATAATTCCTCACTACCTTGTCCCAGAACTCTCTGATCAGAGGACAATCCCACCAAATGTGCAGTAAAGTGCCTATATCAGACCCACACCTCCAACACTGGTCAGAAACCGCTGGATAAATTTTATGCAGTTTGTCTGGCGTATGATACCATCTCACAATCAATTTGTAACATTTTTCTCGAGATTCCCCATTGCTGGACAGTTTGTGGGACAGTAGGAAGCACCTCCCGCACTTTTCCTCAGATAATTCTCTACCCAATTCACGTTCCCACATAGACTGAAAGTGAAATTTGGTACCCGTGTCTTCTTCTACCAGAGTTTTGTACAGAGTGGAAATTTTACCCGGGGGAGCATGTTCACCTACGAAGAGTTTCTCCATAGGGGAGAGGGAGGATCTATGTAATCCCGACGGGCTCAAGGAGGCCAAAAATGACTGGAGTTGAAGAAACTCCCACCATTTTAACTTCACGTTATACGACTGGCCTTGAAGTTCTGAGAATGAGGGGGCCCTACCATTACTTATTATTTGGTAAAGTCGGGTGTCCATCTCAGCTGTCCATATAAGTAGGGATTAGACAACTGTTCTTAATTCATTTTTGGATGCTGAATCCAGAAATGATCTCAGTTTTTCTCTATCACGTCAAGTTTTTTAACTATAGGATTTTTGTTATCTCAAACATATGTAAACTACTGTACCTAAAAAGTGTTTTTGTTTTTTTTAAATAGTACAAATATGAACAAAAAATGAAATATATAAGAAATAGGCATGACAAATATGTTTTTTAACACTATCATGTTTTTTACAATCAGATATGACATGTTTTGTAATCAGATAACAAGTCTTATTACAGATATCAGTGCGATTGTGCATCTCTGGCAGGTAAGTTGTGGAGCAAAAACTTGACGTGCTAGAAAAAATCTGACTAAATTTTTGGAATCAGCATGCCAATTTTAGTATAAATCAGCTCAAAAACCTAACTCAACAGAAATTTTTTTTCAAATTGTTCCCCAGTGTTATTAGAGGTGAGCGAATTGAATGGCAGGGTCCTTGCTTACTATTTTATATAATCAGTGGCTCCCGAACAAGAGACCACCAAATCCTTTCCTACCCGCAGGCATTTCCAGTTCCTCTTCCGATTAGTTGGCCTGGAGCACCATCATCGTTGGGGTTGCAGCAGGTGACGTAACCACTGAACAAGGGCCTTGAGAATTGATTCACCCATTGTGATAATTATACTGTATATGATATAAAAAATGAGTAGTAATATGAGAGTGCAATATTGCTGAGCTTTGATGTGGAATGTGCGTCACCGTTTTCATAAATCTTTCAAGATTATTCATCATACTTTGAGATTCCTGCTAATAGTGTGACTATATTGCCTCTTGTAGACAATACATACGTATTATGCAGTATTACCTTTGCCTGATTCATTTGTATCTTACCAGTGTACTATTGTCATACAATAACAAAAATCATACTATAACTGTAAAAAAAAAAACATGGCCCACATATCCAAATTTTAGATACATTGATCTACTGGGAGTACTTAGTTAAGATTTAGTCAAAAATGTATACGTATGCTCACTGCCACCTCATCATGACCTTTTTGAAAGTGGGTTCCTATTCTAAAAATTACAGTTTCTGTAGACAGTTTCATCTTCCTGGAGTCCCTCATTGATTGTTACAGTGGCTCTACAGCTAAAATCAAGCAGCGGCTTGCAATGGGTCATGCGGCAATGATGAACATAGAGCGACCATGGAAGTGCAAGGACATCTCGATTACCACTAAACAACGATTAGTCTCAGCCATTGTGTTCCCAGTCGCATTCTACAGGTGCACCTTAACAAATGTGATTGATTCCTTTGAACTGTGGACCTGGAGGAGACTCTTACAAATTGTGTGGGCAGCTAAGATTACAAATAAGGCTTTTCTGGAACGTGGCAATCCACATACGTCCCTGGTAGGAAAAGTCATAAAACAGAAACTGTCTTACTTTGGCCATGTGATTAGAGCGAATTCCCTTGAAAAGGATATGATGCTTGGTATGGTCAGTGGGAGAGGTCGCGGAAGACCTAAGACCCGTTGACTGGATACCATCATGGCAGACACGGGAATGAACATCAGAGAACTGAAAGGTGCTGTGACAAACAGAGAAGCTTGGAGGAAAATGGTTCATATGGTATCCAATAGTTGGACACGACTAAATGGATGAAATTTAATTCTAAAAAAAATAATTTATACTCACTTCACTAAACTCCCACTTCTCTTCTTCAAAGCCTTGCTTAGGAATCCTGTGTTTCCTTTTCCTAATGGACACGTGATTGAAGCAGCCAATCACTGACTGCAGTGGTCTCTTAATTGTCAATACTGTAGACAGTGATGGGCTGCAGTGGTCTCATGTTCCTACATCAGGGTGTGTGCGGCTCTGTACTTGTATATTCTGATTTGTTTATATGACCACTGTAAAAATGTTTTTAATAAATGTCTTAGGCTGCTTTCACACTGGCGTTTTCGCCAAAATGCCGCAGATGCAGCAGATTTACAGCATCTGCCGCCTAACGGCCGCACTTGCGCCACACTTGCAGCAAGCCCCATGCATTGTCTATGGGGCTTGCGGTAAGGTGCGGCAAGTGCCGTTGCGGCTGTAAAAAAGAACGCTGCTGACCATGTTTTTTTTTTGCGGCCGCAACTGCTGCAACTGCACTTGCCGCTCTTACTGCAAGCCCCATAGACAGTGAATGGGGCTTTCCGCAAGTGTGGCGCAAGTGCGGCCGTTTTGTGGCAGACGCGACTTTTTGTTCGGATCCGCAGGATCCGGGCAAAAATGCCAGTGTGAAAGGGGCCTTAGAAATGCAGGTTACATCTCTCTAAAGAATGGGGTTTCCTTGACACCATCATCCCAGCTAATGAAGTAGTTGATGCCTCAACTTCTAAGAAGGAAATAAAGAGGTTTTCAGTAGTGAGAAGTAATTTGGAGTGTATTATGTAAGATATTTTTGTTCATGGCCTCCACATTCAGTTCTCCAGCAGATATGATGGCGCTGGCAGCTGTATGTTGTGCTGTACACAAATGCCACATGTCTTTTTCCTATCATCAAAGCTTACTGGTGACAAGTCTCTGATCTGCTCTGTTACTTTGAGCTTTTGGTGGAGGGCTGGGATAAACAGAGTTAACAAGCTGTTTCTTATGTAAAAGAGGGAATTTATGGCCTTGCTTGGACAAATTGTTCCATATAGCAATATAAATATCACAGTCTGATGGCAGGAAAATTTAGCTTGTGAAAAATGTCGCCATATGCCACTGTGCATCTATACGGACAGGTCAGTCTGTTCATACTTAGAGAGCGTTTGGATTTTGGGGACTTTGTTTTTGCTTATTTTCATTGATGTGGGAGAAATTAAGAGAATATTTAGGCGCTGTACATATACAGTTGAAACCAGAAGTTTACATAAACTATATAAAAAGACAAGTATGCATTCTTTTCTCACTATTTGACGTGAAATCAGACTAAATCTTTCTAATTTAGATCAATTAGGATTATCATTATTATTATTATTAATATTTGCCAAATGCCAGAATAATGAGAGGTAGAGAATGTTTTAAGGCATTTTTTTATTACTTTTTGCAAAGTCAAAAGTTAACATACACATATACATAAGATTACTATGCCTTTAAACAATTTGGGAAAGCCCATGTGTTTGGAAGCTTCTACTTTATTTGCAACATCTGAGTTAATTAGTGACACACCTGTGAATGTTTTTTATTGTACACCTGAAACACACTACCTCTTTGTGTAGCATCATGGAAAAGTCTAAAGAAATCAGCCAGGATATCAGGAAGAGAATTGTGGACTTGCACAAATCTGGCTCATCCTTGGGTGCTATTTTCAGATACCTGAAGGTGCCTCATTCATTTGTAGAAATAATTATATGGAAGAACAAACAAGATGGGAATGTCCAGCCATCATACCGCTCAGGAAGAAGATGGATTCTAGGTCCCAGAGATGAATGTGCTTTGGTCTGACATATGCATATCAACCCAAGAATAAAAACAAAAGACCATGTGCAGATGATGGCGTAAGCTGGTAAGATTGTGTCATTATCCACAGTGAAACGAATATTGTATCAACATGAGATGAAAGGCCTCTCTGTCAGGAAGATGCCATTACTCCAAAAGAAATATAAAAAGCCAAATTAATTTTTGCAAATGAACACAGGAAATAAGACATACATTTTTGGAAACATCTCCTGTGGTCTGACAAAACTAAAATTGAACTAAAAATGGCCATAATGACTATTATTACATTTGGAGGAAAAAGAGAGAAGCTTGGAAGCGTAAAAACACCATCCCAACTGTGAAACATGGGGTGGCAGCATCATGTTGTGGGTTTTTTAGCACCAGGAGGGACTGGTGCACTTCACAAAATAGATGGCATTATGAGGAGAGATTATGTGGCAATACTGAAGCAACATATCAAGATATCAGCCAGGAAATTATAGCTAGGGTGGAAATGAGTCTTCCAAATGGACAATGACCCGAAGCATACTGCCAAACTGGTTACAAAGTGGCTTAAGGATAACAGAGTCAATGTTTTGCAGTGGTCATCACAAAGCCCTGATCTCAGTCCTATTGAAAATTTATGGGCAAAGCTGAAAAGGAAGGTGCGAGTAAGGTGACCTACAGACTTGGCTCAGTTTCACCAGTTCTGTGAGGGGGAATGGGCCCAAATTCCTCATAACTATTGTGAGAAGCTTGCGGAAGGATATCCAAAATGTTTGACCTAAGTCATGCAGTTTAAGGGCAATAGTACCAAATACTAATGAGATGTTTGTAAACTTGTGACTTTGCAGAAAGTCACAAAAATGCCTTAAAACATTCTCTCTCCTCTCTCTCTCTCATTATTCTAGCATTTGGCAATTATTAATAATTATGGTAATCCTAGTTGACTAATTGACCTGAAACAGGTAAGGTTTATTCTGATTTCATGTCAGATAGTGAGAAAAACATGCATACGTGTCTTTTGGTATGTAAACTTCTGGTTTCAACTGTTAATACCAGTTTGATTGAGTGTACACTCTGCAGGGCACAATATGTCGGCTGTACCACAGGAGAACTTAAATGGCGCATTTGTAGACACATTTCTGACTCCATCAATCCTGCCGCAGTGAATATGTCAGCGGTTTCATGCCATTTTTCCCAGGTTCATGGGGGGGATACCAGAACCTTGGTATTTTCTGGGATTAAGAAAATTATTAACTCATTCTGGAGAGGGGATAAAAAACAGAAATTATTAAATCACGAATCTTACTGGATTTATACACTAGGGACTGGAGTACCTTTGGGACTTAACAAGAGACAGGATCTCATAATGCAGTATTGAATCATGGGTTATGTGTTATTTCTCCTAGCTAGTATTGTTATAATACTTGTGATTTTTCTCAATTTTCATGTTCATGATTTTAGAATTTTATGTATGTCTTGCATTTGTCTGTGCTGGTTCTCATCAGGTGTCATTGAATTGATTATAGCACATGTGCAGTATAATAGGGAGGGTATTTATAGCCACTCCTTATTTCCACCTTAAGCCACGACTAAGACCTCAGTGTCGAAACACGTCTGTGTTTGTGCACACTGGTGTGCCCCTGATGTGATGGAGTTTCACTGAAAATAAATTTTCTGGTCATCATAATGGGAGACCCAGACAATGGGGTTTAGGGCACTGCCCTCCGGAGGTCACACTAGGTACTACAAGTTTGTAGACACCGCCCCCTCCGCTTATAAACCCCTACCGCAGGGAACATCCTCAGTTTTAAACTTAGTGTGCTCGGAGGATCACGCTTTGCTTGCACTTCACTGCATTCTCACTACTTACGTGATGGCGTCTGAAGACAAGGTAATAAGGTCCCAGTCGGGACCGGTGACAGCCTCCCCGCTCACCCTTAGTGGCACACGCTGGTGGAGGTACCGGAGGGCCTAGGGCCTGGACACCTGGTGTTCTCCCGGTACGCTGTTACACTCCTCTCTATCCCTCTCTGGGGGGCTCTGGTGAGTGGGAGATGGGAGCCTTGCACAGCTCCGCTCCGTCCGAGGCCTCCCTAAATGGTGCTTACAGACCGGACTGGAGCCAGCCCAGTCCGAGGCCTCCCTAAATGGTGCTTACACTCCGGACTGGGCTGAGCGGCCCAGTCTGAGGCCTCCCTAAATGGTGCTTACACTCCAGACTGGTGCTGCACCCCCGTCCGAGGCCTCCCTAAATGGTGCTTACAGACCGGACCGGCACTGATGCACTCGGTGTCTCCTGTGTGCCTGGGGGTAGTGTCTGGCACTTTATGTGCTTCATGACACTCAGACCGCGCGTTACCCTCGGGTCCGCGGTTCTGCGGGTGTACCCTGTGCTGGGGTCACCCTGGCTGACCGCCCTGTGTGTCACAGGGGCTGAGGCCGTAGGCTGCGGATGTGTGACATGTAATTGCAGTCTGTGTACATTGTTTTTTACACTGTTTCCCGCCCTGCGGGCTCCAGCTCCCTCATGAGAAGGATGCTTGGAGAATGGGATGCAGCCCGTGCGGTGACGTCACCGCGGGGCGTGTGTGTGTGTTTCCCGCGTGTCTTCGGCGCCGCCCACAGTTTCTCTGTCGGCGGCCATCTTTACCCTCACTTCCCGGCTGGGAACTGTATGCAGCGTGCGTCTGCACTCCAAGAGGGGAGACCGGAAGACAGCGCGGAGGTCACACACACACACCGCTCCCTCATACCGCTTTACAGCGGTCGGTAAGCCACCGGGATCCCCGGTTTTATTGTCTGCAATTGGGCTTATCTACCCCTACTGTGGCCATGTCCTCAGCTGGGAAGCGTGCTGCTAAGGCGGCCGAGACCACCGTTACATGTGCTACGTGCAATGGAACACTGGTGGAGGGGTCCTGCAATAACTGTGGACGCCCAGAGGCCCGGGCTGCAACTACTGGGTCAGCAACCCCGGTGCTATACCCCGAGGTTCAGGTGATCTCAGGGCCTTGGGAGACTCAGAACAGGATCAATGAATCTCTGTTGTCTCAGCTGTCCTCCATGTCGCAATCCCTGGAGGCACTTAATAGGAGACTGGATAGCCCAGCTACTCCTTCCAGTTACCCCCGGGTGTCTCCCTCTTCTGCTGTGAGACCCCTTAAGCGGGCTCGTCGTGAGGCTTCACCCGAGCTCCAGACTCTCTCTGAGGAGGAGCGTTCCTCTGATGGTGAGGAAGATGATGGGGGTTCGACTTTCGGGTCTGTATCTGTGTCTGAACCACCAGATGGGGTGGAGGATCTGGTGTCCTCTATCAACGAGACCTTACGTCTCGTGACACCCCCTGAGGAGGTGACGGTGCACCCGAAGGAGGTCTATCAATGGCTGCGGCCGGAGGCTAGACCAAGTGGCTCCTTTATGGACCATACTAATTTTGGAAGGGTGATTAGAGCCCCCAGGTTACATCCTGGGCGGCGTTATGTCCGCAGACCCAAGGACAATCGCTTCCCCTTTCCCCAGGAGGTGCTTCAGGAGTGGTCGCAGTCCCCGAAGGTGGACGCTTCCATGACCAGGATTGCTGCACGCTCCCTTTTCTCTGCCTCTGATAGCTCCTCACTGAAGGATGCTACTGATAGACAGGTCGAGCAACTCGCCAAGTCTTCCTATGAGGCGGTGGGGTCGTCATTTGCCCCTAACTTTGCCACGGTCTGGACCTTACAAGCGATTACTACCTGCTTGGATGGTATCACTGACCTGGCAAGGTCCAGTCCAGAGGTCCTGGCACTTACCGAAAGGGCAAGGGCCTATGCGGACTACGCCAGAACGGCGACTCTGGAAACTGCTACTCGCTCAGCTGTGGCTTCGGCCAATGCTATAGCGATCCGCAGGTTGTTGTGGCTGCGTCTTTGGGACTCAGATGCCACATCTAAGAAGATTCTGCAGAATCTTCCTTTCGCTGGTGACAGGCTTTTTGGCACAGAGCTGGATAAGCTAATTAAGGATTCTGCTGAGTCTAAAATACCGCAGAATAAACCTAAGCCACGGTATACCGTTAAAAGGAACCCAAAACAGTGGTCCTTTCGGTCCAGCTCACAGTCATCAGCACCGTCCGCTCGCACGGACCGAGGGGGCAAGCCCGCTTCTCAGTGGCGCTCTAAGAGTCGTCCAAAGAAGCCGGCGGGGGCAGCAGCTGCCACCCCAAACCCGCCTCTACATGACTCGCTCTCTCTTCCTGCCTCCCCACAGGTGGGGGGCCGCTTGTCTCGCTTTCAGAACGAGTGGCTACTTCACGTTTCAGATCAGTGGGTTCGAGACGTGGTCTCGCGAGGTTACAGGATAGAGCTGACGTCAAAACCGATATCCCGATTCCATCGGTCGGTCCCCTCCCCAGAAAAAGCTCAGGCCTTTTCCTTGGTGTTGGAGGGACTCCGCAGAGACGGAGTGGTGGTCCCGGTGCCTTCCGGGGAGAGGTTCAGGGGTTTTTACTCCAACCTCTTTATAGTCCCAAAGAAGGACGGATCCTTCCGCCCGGTTTTGGACCTGAAGTTGTTCAACCGCCACGTGCTGGTTCGGAAGTTCCGTATGGAATCACTGCGCTCAGTGATCGCGGCTGTGTCACAGGGGGACTTCTTGGCGTCCATAGATATCAGAGACGCTTACCTTCACGTGCCCATTGCACCGGCTCACCAGCGATGGTTGAGATTTGCAGTGGGGGAGGAACACTTCCAATTTGTGGCGCTGCCGTTCGGCTTGGCCTCGGCACCGCGGGTGTTCACAAAAGTGATGGCCTCCATGATGGCTCTCCTGCACGTGCAGGGCCATGCCGTCATTCCCTATTTGGACGACCTGCTGGTCAGGGCGCCATCGGAACACCTCTGTCAAGCGAGCCTGGATGTGACCATGCGGTCTCTGGAACAATTCGGTTGGCTCCTCAATGTTCAGAAGTCAACCCTGGTTCCGACCCAGTCCTTGACTTATTTGGGCATGGACTTCAACACGTCCTCAGCCCTGGTGTCTCTGCCACAATCCAAACAGGTGGCGATCCGATCGGGAGTACAAGCGGTGCTCCTGTCACCACAATCATCCCTTCGTGGGTTGATGAAGCTGGTGGGTCGCATGGTGGCAGCGATAGAGGCGGTGCCGTTTGCACAATTTCGCCTCCGTCCTCTCCAGCTGGAGATCCTACGCAGGTGGGACAAGAGGACGATTTCGCTGAATCGGCTGGTGACACTGTCACAACCGACCCGAGATTCCCTGCAGTGGTGGCTTCAACCACATCACTTGTCGCGGGGCCGGTCCTTCATAAAACCGTCTTGGTTAGTGGTGACCACCGACGCCAGTCTGAAGGGCTGGGGTGCGGTGTTCTTACACCACAGGGCCCAAGGCCTCTGGACTCTGTCGGAGTCGGCATTGCAGATCAACGTGCTGGAGATCAAGGCGATCTATCTAGCACTCCTGGCTTTTCAGAGATTCCTCTCAGGACAACCCATCCGGGTTCAGTCCGACAATGCGACGGCCGTCGCTTATATAAATCATCAAGGAGGAACCAGGAGTGCAGAGGCTCTGGCCGAAGTCCACCGCATCCTATCCTGGGCGGAGGACAACAACTGCCTGATCTCCGCAGTTCACATCCCAGGGGTCGAAAACTGGGAGGCCGACTATCTGAGCAGGCAGGGGATGGACGCCGGAGAGTGGGCCCTTCATCCAGACGTCTTTCGGGACATCTGCAGCAGATGGGGCACTCCGGACGTGGATCTGATGGCCTCACGGCTGAATCATCAGGTTCCGCAATACATGGCGAGGTCATGGGACCCCCAGTCGTTGGGAGCGGACGCCCTGATCTTGACTTGGTCCAGATTCAATCTACCATATGTGTTCCCTCCTCTGGCTCTGATTCCCAGGGTGCTGTGGAAAATCAGGTCGGAATGCAGGGTAGCCATTCTAGTGGCTCCAGACTGGCCCAGGAGGTCCTGGTATCCGGACCTGTGGCAACTGTCAGGCGGACACAGGTGGGCTCTTCCAGAACGCGCAGATCTTCTCGCGCAAGGCCCATTCTTCCACCTCAATTCCAAGGCCCTCAGATTGACTGCATGGCTCTTGAGGCCTGGCTGCTGACATCCAGGGGGTTCTCCCTACAGTGGTTGCCACTATGAATCGGGCTAGAAAACCAGTTTCCAGGAAAATGTACCACAGGACGTGGAAAATCTTTTTTACCTGGTGTGCCTCTGGGGGCCGGTCCCCGTGGCCCTTGTCCATCCCGACACTGTTGGCATTCCTACAGTCGGGTTTGGAGTTGGGATTATCCCTTGGCTCCTTAAAGGGTCAGGTCTCAGCACTTTCTGTGCTGTTTGACAGACGATTGGCGCTTCTCCCGAAGGTCCGTCAATTTCTGCAGGGGGTGTCGCGGATGGTTTCACCCTACAAAAGACCTCTGGATCCGTGGGACCTTAACATGGTCCTGGCGGCATTGCAAAAACCGCCATTTGAGCCTCTGAGGGAGGTTTCCCTTTCTCGTCTGTCCCAGAAGGTGGCTTTTCTGGTGGCGATTACATCTCTGAGGAGGGTCTCAGAATTGGCTGCACTTTCGTGCAAGTCTCCCTTTCTGGTGGTTCACCAAGACAAGGTGGTGTTGCGTCCACGGCCGGAATTCTTGCCAAAGGTGGTTTCAACGTTTCACCTGAACCAGGAGATTGTTCTCCCGTCATTTTGCCCCGCTCCCGTTCATCAGGTTGAGCGCGACCTCCATACTCTGGATCTCGTGAGAGCTATACGCATTTATGTGTCCAGAACCGCCTCCTTTAGGAGTTCGGATTCTTTGTTTGTTCTTACGACAGGTCGCTGTAAGGGGTCCGCGGCTTCAAAGTCAACCTTAGCCAGGTGGATTAAGGCTTCCATTCAAGAGGCTTACCGGTCTTCTGGTTTGCCTCTCCCGGTGGGATTGAAGGCTCACTCTACCAGAGCCGTAGGTGCCTCATGGGCCTTGCGACATAGAGCATCTGCTCTACAGGTGTGTCAGGCGGCCACTTGGTCCAGCCTACACACTTTCTCTAAGCACTATATGGTGCATGCCCATGCCTCTGCGGATGCAAATTTGGGCAGGCGGGTTCTACAGGCGGCGGTTGCCCACCTTTAAAAGGGAACCATGTTATCCGTCTTGTTGAGGAACTCTTCCCGCCCTGGGGTATTGCTTTAGGACATCCCCATTGTCTGGGTCTCCCATTATGATGACCAGAAAAAAGAGAATTTTGTTTACGTACCGTAAATTCTTTTTTCTTTAATCATCAATGGGAGACCCAGTACCCACCCAGTTGTTCCTTTGCATGTTTTGCATTGGCCCTGTTCTCTGTTGAGACAGTGTTTGCCGGGTTGTTGAACCGTTTGTGCACGGCATTCTTCCCGATGTTTCGGGTGTGGTTTATTTTCCTCCTCGCAGCTTGTAGACCAAACTGAGGATGTTCCCTGCGGTAGGGGTTTATAAGCGGAGGGGGCGGTGTCTACAAACTTGTAGTACCTAGTGTGACCTCCGGAGGGCAGTGCCCTAAACCCCATTGTCTGGGTCTCCCATTGATGATTAAAGAAAAAAGAATTTACGGTACGTAAACAAAATTCTCTTTATTTAAACTTGAACAGTGACTGAGTGCTGGATTTTTATCACAGTTTTGCACGTTGAAGTCCGGCCCAGGACCCGGGCTGAATCCCTGCACCGTCAATGTCAGCCAGGAGCGGTGTTAATTGAATCGGGGGAGCTAACTTCCACTGTCCCCTTACCTGTTTTGTACACCAATTTGTAAATGATCCAATTCTTCATTATGGATGAAAAAAAAAAATAAAAAATTCAGCATTAAAAAAGTTTAAGCTTGAAAAATTAATGTTTTTATCCTTTTGACAAAATACTTAAAAAACAAATACTATTGTAATAAAATGATAAAACATAAGGCTTTAACTGTAATAAGAAAAGCAATAATCACTATAGTATAATAAATAATACATTATATGCCTGGTTCACCAGCCCAAGCAGAAATTTGAAAAAATGGCTATCATTAAAGGGCATCTGTCAGCACAAAATGACTGTGCAAGCACAGGCACTTGATGTACTTTTAGGGTGGCCCAACAATTTATTACACCTTCCCACCTATTTGTTATTCTTCTATCTCTACTATCCTGTTACTTCTGGGGAACCAGAGCTGTCAAACAAGTTAGAAGGTGGTGAAGGTAAATGGGGAACAAGAAAGAAGAAAGGTACAATGAGCTTCTTAGCCATGGCAATTGTGCGCCAAAAACCTGTGCTTGGTTTGAGCAGTCATTATGTGCTGACTCCTTTTAAGGCCAAAAACATGCAGGGCTAAAGCTGTATTTAGGACAATAAGGCCTCATGCACACGTTGAGTATTTGATGAGTTTTTTACCTCAGGATTTGTAGACAAAACCAGGAGTGGAGCAATCAGAGGAAAAGTCTAATAGAAACACGTCACCACTTCTGTATTTAATCATCCACTCCTGGTTTTGGCTACAAATCCTGAGGTAAAAAAACTCATCAAATACTCAGTGTGTGCACGTGGCCAAAGAGGCATTGTCTATTGCCTACAGTGCAATTTGTACAATTATGATGTAGCTACACGCTGTGGCTGGTAATATGCCTAAAACTCCACTCATCCGCCAATGGTTGCCAAATTCTGTTTCACATTTGCGTGGACCAAGTATGTGGCAACACCCAAAAAGTTAGTTTTACACATTAATGTTTTTTTGTTTTTAAATCTCCCCTTCATTTTTGATGCAGGTTTTTTGGCCTAGGCCAGAAGTGGATCTTGCAAGGAAAATAATTTGTCACTTTTCTTTTTTTGTCTTGTGGCATTTATTGACATTTGTGTGCCAAATCCATCAAAATGGATGCCAGTCATATTTATAAATGTGGCACAAAATAATGAAAAGGACCCTTTTTTCATTAACCAGTTTTGTGACTTTTTAGCGCAAAAAGTTTCAAAAATGTTGCATGTTTGTCTTCATCTACGTCAAAATAAAAAATCTGACAACAACGTTACTGCAGGCAGGGACTGGAAAGATGTGCTAATAAAAAAATGACATTTGGAAAAGTCTAATTTCATGAATCTAAAACATATCAATAAGCAAAGTTGTTGAGGAAAAATCAAAACAGACTTAAAGGAAACCTGTCATGTAAAAAACACTATTAACCTGCAGATATGGGGTTAATCTGCAGGTTAACAGCATTCTGACACTGTACGACTGCCGCAGAGAGCCCCTCTTCTGGGTGGAAATTATTTTTAGTCACCACTTAATGGATAGTGAGTTGTGGCTTTAATCACTGAGTCAATACGCTCACTGCACCCCTAGATTAATTCATTGAGGGGTGCAGTTTGTAAGATAGGGTGACTTGTGGGGGTTTCTACTGTTTTGGAATGTCAGAGGTTCTTCAAATGTGACATGGCATCCACAATCTATTTCAGCTAAAATGGTGCTCCAAAATTCAACTAGTTCTACTTTTGTGTCCTGCCGTGCATCCAAACAGTAGTTTTTCACAACATATGGGGTATTGGCTTAGTCAGGGGAAATTGTGTAACAAATCGTACTGTGTACTTTTTCTGTTACTTTTGTGAAAATTAAAAAGGTGGAGCTAAAGAGCATTTTTATTGGAAAAATGTGAAGTTTTATTTTCACAGCTCATCATTATAAAATTATGTGAAGCACCTGGCGTTTCAAAGTGCACACTACACATCTAGATAAATTACTTGGGGGGGCTAGTTTCCAAAATGGGGTCACTTGTTGGGGGTTTCCACTGTTTAGGCACATCAGGGGCTCTCCAGACACAACCGTATCCATTAATTATTCCAGTCATTTTTGTGCTCAAAAAGTCAAATGGCGCTCCTTGTCCTCTGATTCCTGCCATGTGCCCAAGCAGTAGTTTTCCACCACATTTAGGTTATCGGCATACTCAGGAAAAATTGCACAACAAATTGTACAGTGAAATTTTTTCTGTTACCCTTGTGAAAATAAAAAATATGAAACTAAAAACATTTTTGTGGGAAAAATAAGATTTTTTATTTTCACAGCTCAATTTTGGGGGTTTCAACTGTTTAGGCACATCAGGGACTCTCCAAACATGACATGATGTCTGCTAACAATTCTAGCCAATTTTGCGATCCTAAAGTCAAATAGTGCTCCTTCCCTCCAATCCCTGTCATGCCCTCAAACATTAGTTTATGGTATCACCGTACTCACGAGAAATTGTACAATAAATTATGTGGTGCATTTTCTCCTGTTATCCTTGTGAACAAAGTAACATTACTGTGTGTAAAAGTAACAATTTAATTTTTTCCTTTCATGTTGCTTTAGTTCATGTGAATCACTTGAAGGGTTACCAACTTCTTGATTGTGCTTATAAGTAGCTTGATGGGTGCAGTTTTTGGAATGGTGTCACTTTTGGGTGTTTTCTATCACATAGGCCTCTCTCGTGATCACTTCAAATGTGATGTGGTCCCTAAAAAAATGGTTTTCTAATTTTGTTGGAAAGATTAGAAAATGTTGATGAACTATTAACCCTTCTGACTTTGTAACAAAAATGAATATCTTTCAAAAATGGTGCTGATGTAAACGACATGTGGGAACTGTTATTTACTATTTTGTGTGACATAACTATCAGGATTAAGAGCATAAAAATAAAAAATTTGAAAATTGCAAAATTTTCAATTTTTTTTCCAAATTGCCATTTTTTTCACAACCAAACACCAAAAATATTGCTCTAAATTTGCCACTAACATAAAGTACAATATGTCACAAAAAAATCTCCAACTAACTTAAATATATTGAAGTGTTTCAGAGTTATTGCCAAATAAAGTGACACTGGCCAGAGTTGCAAAAAAGGCCTAGTTAGAAAGGTGGAAACAGTCTGGGCAGTGATGGGGTTAATACTGTTTTTTTACAAGACAGGTTCCCTTTAAAGGGTGTATGTTTGGGCGCTGAGGTAAGGAAGATCTCTGATGCTGGCTTCTTTTCCGGACTTCCTTACCTCAGCACCCAAACATACACCACGCTTCCATCCTTTTGTATCATTTTGACTCCCTATGGGGAGAGTGGTGGAGTGAGCTGCAGAGGAGGGAGAGTACCTGAGAAGACGTCAGCTGGATCGGCCCCTTTACTAGACACGTGACGCCGCCCGGCACTAGTGTTTCCCCGGAGAAGACCTCGTAGGAAGCACGAGGACGGAACCGGAGGATTCCGTTGCTTGATTTTAATAAGCTTATCTACGGGCTGTGGTTTATAACCAGAACAGGTGAGTTTAAACGCAAAAGAACCGCCTGCTAACAACCCCATGTGTACAGGCGCACTATAAGCTGTTGTTGTTTTTCCTTTACATTTAAAGGGATCCTGTCATCTCCAGAACGCCTCATAAGCTACCAAAACATGTCCCTACAGCATATTATCACTAATCTCACACTCCTTTTGTCTCCTAAAAGCATCCTGTGAAAGTGCATAAAAATGTTTTAATACTTACTTATTAGTGATTATAATTAGCAGGAGCTATAATCTTTAGCCCTTAGGGCGTGTTGTTTTGCCGACTCCAGGATCCACCCTCTCTCTGTGTGCTGTGCTTGTGCAGGCTTTACCGTCCCCCCTCTCTATCACTCACAGAATGCAAATCATTAGTCCTGCCTTCAGCTCCACATCACAGCAGAAGCTGCACAGAGAGAGGGTGGATCATTCAGGCTGCAAAACCACATGCCCTGGTGATTAAAGAATATAGCCCCTGCTAATTATAATCACTAATGAGTGAGTATTAAAACGTTTTTATGCACTTTCACAGGATGCTTTTAGGAGACAAAAGGAGTATGAGATTAGTGATGGGATGCTGCAGGGACATGTTTTGATAGCTTAGGAGGCGTTTTGGAGGTGACAGGATCCCTTTAAAAAAGAAAGACATCTTAAAAACTGGGGCAAAATGTATAGAGAATAAGGAAGGATACTGAATTATGTACAATACATGAAAAAAAGAAAATTACCCCAGAAAAGTGGACCAACAGCAATGATGAACTGAGACTAGTCTTTTCTTAAAGGGATACTGTCAGTCCCTAGCAAGGTGCAGGGACAGGTAGTGGTAGGATAGGGGGCTAAAACGATCTGACGAGTTCCCTTTAATATTTCCCATTACTTTTAAATCAAAGTCTGACATTAATGTAAAAAAAATACATAAAAAGCATCAGTGATGTTTTTTAAGATAATATGACGTGTGTGAAACTTTCCTATATGAAATAAATATGCATAAGAATAACAAATCAGTCAACAGCAACTCTAGATGGTTTCTCAAGGGATTTATTTTACACTGTAAACACATGGAATGTGAGCATTTGGTAATCTAATTCCAAGTTTAGGGGTTAGTTTATATATGTACACCCATACCCTGCTTATGTGGACCACTGCATACATAGATTATAAGTTATGTCGCTGTTCTTCACTCCCACACAGTTGCCGTTAACGCTTTAGCAAGTTAGTTTCCATGACCTCCACGACTAAGTAAAATTCCATAATTCACATATTGTAAATAATCTGATTGCAGGAAGCAAAGGCAGATAGCAGGGACATGGCAAAGCATTGCACTGACCTACCAACCCCGCAATCACGTGCTGAAAGCATTGTTTTCTAATATTTCTAACCACAAAGAATTGTTGCGAATAATTTACATCAGTATTGTGTGCAATACTAGAAGAAAATGTACCAGGACTCGTAATTGTATGGCTATAAATATTTTCTTAGTCCAGAAATATTCTCACCACTAATAGATATGGTGGCACGTCATGTTTGTTGTTGGTGCCAGTTAATGGTTCATTGTGACACCAGTATTTCGTTAATCGTTTGATTTCCTTATCCTGCACCTGTTGTGTGTCCCGCTGAGCTAAGGACATTTCCTCCAGTTACACAATGATAACCACTTGTTGCCAGTGTAGATAGATGTGCTGGGCTCTGCCACAACAGGCTAATTACCACTATATATAGACGAGAAAACAACTGTGCCCACAAACACTCGTGGTGTGCCTGAGAATCTAAATAAAGCTGGTTACCCTTTCCGTCCAGGATCTGCTCTAACAATTGGTATTTACAAGTGATGGGTAAATAGTGAAATATTCGGGTTTCGGATTATTTATGCAGAATATTTTTTAATACTTGTGTATTCGTACTGAATAACGAACCCAAAGCAATCAATGGGAAGCACAAATATTTTTTTGCTTGATCCTGTGAAGAGGTCTGGGGGACTACTAAAATGCTGCTATATGGAAAAGTGTTGAAACTGAATGGCAACAGCATAGAGAATATGCCTGGATGAATTTCTGACTCACATATGGATTCTGGAAATAATGTTATCAGAGTATTACGCCACTTTTCCGCAGTCATGAGAACACCTATCAAACCTAACCTAAATTGGATTTGCATGGAAAAATGTTATGAAACATATTTCCTGAAAATCACTTGTATATAAGACAAACTAAAAAAAGAGAAAAAATATCCCCTTTAGTGTATGTTCATATGTAGCATTTTTGCATTTGTTTTCCTTTTACATTTACATTCATACATAATTTTTATTTTAGATAGGGCAAAAACATATTTCTCAGCACTATACAATACCAACTACAATATGCCCATTGGAGTTCCCGACTTTGGCCTCCCCCCCCACATCCTCCTCCACCAAATCCACAAAGTCAATCCAAATTTTTAGAGGGCCATCAGGTGGTCCATGCATTTGGGAGTTATGTCTCTCATACATAATTTTTATTCAGATAGGGCAAAACATAATACCCAGCACTTTATAATGCCAGCTACAACATTCCTGTTGGTATTGTGGACTTTGCACTCCTCCTCCCCCTGTACCATATCCACAAAGTCATCATGCGGTTCTCAATCCGAATATTCAGAGGGCCAACAGGTGGTCCTCAACTTCCGTTTTGGGTGGGCTGTCAGGTGGCCCTCTACCATACATTTGGGAGGGAGGGGCCCTCGTTCATACATTTGGGAGGGGCCCTCATTAATACATAATTTTTATTTAGATAGGGCAAAACATGTTCCTCAGCATTTTACAATACAAGCTGCAACGTGCCTGTTGGAATTCCAGGCATTGCCCTCCTCCCCCTCCTCCTTTTCCAGCATATCTGCAAAGTAATCATGTGTCTCTCAATCCAAATTTTCAAAGAGCTAGCAGGTGGCCCTCAACTTCTGTTTTGGGAGAGCCATTAGGTGCCCCTCTATAGGGTCATTCCATATCAAGTGATCCAAATATAAATATTTTTTTCCTGACGTCTTTAGATTTTTTGACACGCAATCCCGGCGTCACATGACCGCGTCGCAGCGGTGACGTTGCGGGCGCGATATTGAAATCGTGCCCGCGCTCTGTATTTGTATAATGACGCCCATTAGGGTGTATTACAGCGGCAAGGCAGGGGTAGCGCGGCACAAGGGGACCCGGTCAAAATGTCTTGGAGGAACACCCCTGTGACAACAATTTTGTACGTTTCCTAACTACATTATTGTACTTGTAGATTAGTAAAAAAGGTTAGTAAGGGATGTGTTAGAATGTATTGTAAGGCTGCAGGGACAGGTATTAATAGGTTAGAAAGCTTATTTGGGGTGACAGGTTCCCTTTAACAATAGAGTATTTGAATAAATCACTTTCTAACTTCGAAGAGAATTAAGATAATGAGTTGGGAGAGGCATCATTTTTCTCAGAACGGTACGGGCTTTCATTTGATATGTCACAAGACTATGTTTCTTAATATTTTGTTAATAATTTTGTTATATTTTGTTAATAATATGTATACTGTACTTTGCAGCACAAAGTGGTCTGAGCTATGGAGCATTAGTAACGGTTCTATAGATTCCTATTATCCTGTCAGATTGTGTATGTGATAGACATTCAGTGAGTCATAGACCAGCTCATTATGTTGATGAGCCTTTATGAATATGCTGATTTTTAATAAAATATAACAAAATGATTAACAAAATATTAAGAAACATAGTCTTGTGACATATCAATTGAAAGCCCGTACCATTCTGAGAAAAATTATTCCTCTCCCATCTCATTATCTTAATTCTAGCCCGAGATATGATAAAAAATGTAAAGCCATACCAGGCCAAAATTTGTGCTTTTTCAAAACTTTAAAAATCTGTAAAAAATTAACTGATGAAGAAAAAAATGTAAAACTTTTAATTTGTAATTAATTAATTAAAGTTGTACTTGATATTGAAAAAAAATCTAAAGACGCCAGGTAAAAAAAATATTCATATTTAGATCACTTGATATGAAATGACCCATTGACGCTATAATAGTTAAATATTTTAAAATATGATCCCATTGCAATCCCAACTTGAATTTTGGAACAGATGTGGCTAAGAGCATAGCAGACACATGTGCATTTTTGGGAATTTTTAAATTATACGTTTTTTTCGGAAATGCTTTTTAAAATTTTGCATTAGCATTTGCAAGGGTAAAATATTAACAAAGATACTCTTGTGACATATCTAGTGAAATCCTGTGCAGTTCTGAGTAGAATGGTGTTTCATTTGTTTCTCTCTTATTTTTAGCCTGAGCTATGAGAAGAAATGTAAAGGCAGGCAACACCGAAATTCGCACTTTTTCCAAACTTTGAAAATCAATAAAAAATTTTAAAAAACATTTTTAGAATTTTTTTATCTTCACATTTTGCAATGTCTGACATGCTATTATCAAATAACAAAATCTCAAAAGAATTAAAAATATAGAGGTAAAAATCATTGGTTCACTTGACATGGAATGACCCTATAACACATTAGGGAGGCCCCTCACTTATACATTTTGGAGGGCTTACAAGTGGCCCTCTACCAGAAATCCTGCACCTCTTCCTCCTCTAGGTCTTCAGCCTCGTCGAAATTAACCTATCAGTCTAAAGCTGAAAGCACTGCAGCAGTACCGCATTGAAGTGACAACAGGCTCAGCTTAGGGCCCTTTCACATCAGCGTTTTTTGAAATTTGTGGCAGATGCGGTGAAAAAAACCGCATCTGCCACAATTACCGCATACCGGCACCACTTGCGGCGCGGTTGTAGTAAACGCAATGCAAAGTATAGGCGTACTTGCGGCAGGTGCGGCAAGTGCGGTTTTGCACTTGCGGCAGGTGCGGCAGCGAAAAAAAACGCGGTCAGCCGCGTTTTTTTTCGCTGCCGCACCTGCCGCAAGTGCAAAACCGCACTTGCTGCACCTGCCGCAAGTACGCCTATACTTTGCATTGCGTTTACCGCAACCGCCCGCAAGTGGAGCCGGTATGCGGTAATTGCGGCAGATGCGTTTTTTTCACCGCATCTGCCGCAAATTTCAAAAAACGCTGATGTGAAAGGGCCCTTACACTGATATTGTTCGTTGATAAACTGCACATCGCAGCAATGGCATCCACACTCAGGCCCGGCAGTCACATAAATTTGGTCAGCTGGCCTTCAACCTGAATCTTTGGAGGGCCATCAGGTGGCTCTCACTTATGAGAGGGTCCACAGTTAGCACTCTACTTCAAATTTAGAAGGGCCCTGAGACAGCCCCCTACCTGAAATTTAGGATGGCCATCCCTATAGTTCCATGAGGATTTCCTCCACCTCTAACAAGTTCCTGGGTAACCTCCACTGAATAAATTTAAACCCGATTTTAATACTTACCGTATATACTTGCGTATAAGCCGAGTTTTTCAGCCCAAAAATTGGGCTGAAAAGTCCCCCCCTCGGCTTATACGCGAGTCAATACGGTGCCCCTCAAAGTTTGGCGCCCCCACCTAACTTGCTGGCCCCCCCGCCTGCAGCGCTGCGCATATACATTACCTGTCTAGCAGCTGTCACCCTCCGGTGGCGGATCGCGGCTCCCGGCTCCGGCTTCCATCTTCCTCTCTGTCTTCCTGCTTGTCACGTGACCGGCCGGCGTCGCGGTGACGTCATCGCGATGAGCCCCGGCCACAAAGCAGGAAGACAGAGATGAAGATGGAAGCCGGAGCCGGGAGCCGCGATCCGCCACCGGAGGGTGACAGCTGCTAGACAGGTAATGTATGTGCGCAGCGCTGCATGTGGGGGGGCCAGCAAGTGAGGTGGGGGTGCCAAACTATGAGGGGGGCCCTGCTGGGGCCCTATATACTACCACTGGGGCTGTATATACTACTGGGGCTGTATATACTACTGGGGCTGTATGTATACTACCACTGGGGCTGTATATACTACTGGGGCTGCTGGATACTACCACTGGGGCTGTTATATACTACTGGGGCTGCTGGATACTACCACTGGGGCTGTATATACTACTGGGGCTGTATATACCTCTGGGGCTGCTGTATACTGATGGGGGGGGCTGTATACTACCTCTGGGGCTGCTGGATACTACCACTGGGGCTGTATATACCACTGGGGCTGCTGTATACTACCACTGGGGCTGTATATACCTCTGGGGCTGTATATACTACTGGGGCTGTATGTATACTACCACTGGGGCTGTATATACTACTGGGGCTGCTGCATACTACCACTGGGGCTGTATATACTACTGGGGCTGTATATACTACTGGGGCTGTATGTATACTACCACTGGGGCTGTATATACCACTGGGGCTGCTGTATACTACCACTGGGGCTGTATATACCACTGGGGCTGCTGTATACTACCACTGGGGCTGAATATACCACTGGGGCTGCTGTATACTACCACTGGGGCTGAATATACCACTGGGGCTGCTGTATACTACCACTGGGGCTGTATATACTACTGGGGCTGCTGTATACTACCACTGGGGCTGTATATACCACTGGGGCTGTATATACTACTGAGGCTGTATATGCTACTGGGGCTGCGTGTATACTACCACTGGGGCTGTATATACCACTGGGGCTGCTGTATACTACCACTGGGGCTGTATATACCACTGGGGCTGTATATACTACTGGGGCTGCGTGTATACTACCACTGGGGCTGTATATACCACTGGGGCTGCTGTATACTACCACTGGGGCTGTATATACCTCTGGGGCTGCGTGTATATTACCACTGGGGCTGTATATACCACTGGGGCTGTATATACTACTAGGGCTGCGTGTATACTACCACTGGGGCTGTATATACTACTGGGGTTGCGTGTATACTACCACTGGGGCTGCTGCTGTATACTACCACTGGGGCTGCTGTATATACCTCTGGGGCTGCTGTATACTACCACTGGGGCTGCTGCTGTATATACCACTGGGGCTGCTGCTGTAACACTGCTGGGGCCTGTATATACCACTGGGGAGGCTGCTGTATACCACACTGCTGGGGGCTGTATACCTGTGCTGGGGTCCACCCTCGGCTTATACACGAGTCAATAGATTTTCCCACGTTTTGGGGGCAAAAGTAGGGGGGTCGGCTTATACACGGGTCGGCTTATACACGAGTATATACGGTATACAGATTATGAATCTGTAAACAGATATAAGTAAAGAGAAAATATCATGTGGTGGGTGGACTGTGTAACATGTGTATGCCAAGAAGCAACACTTAATTCCATCACATAGTACAGTACTGTCAGTTTGCTTTTAGTACAATTCCGGTGGCTTCTTCCATATCCATATCCCAACCAGACAGACCTACTGCATGCTCAAAAGGCTGATCTTGTCTCTTTGAAACATTTGTTCACTGAACTGATCAGAGGGATATCCCCCAGTGACACAAGAGGTCTGTGGAACATATTATGGAAGTGAGGGGAACTGTTACAGAACTGAGGTAAAGGACTGAGTGTGGCAATTCGGATGTTCCGATATGTGCAAGGTTTATCCAACTTTTTACAGAGGAACTGAAATACCGCTCCTTTGAAGACCCCTGGAGGATGGACTGAGAATCAATTTTTGTCTAATTTTTAGTCAATGTTTACAGATTATGATTCTGTCAACAAATGCATGGAGACATGAAATCTAGTGGGTCCTGACCATGGCAATGCCAGTGTTCCAATATGTGCAAGTGTGGCCCAAATTTTGACATAGAGACTATAATAACACTCTCTGGAAGACTGGTAGCAGAATGGAAGAGAATACATTTTTGGCCAATTTTTACCAAATGATTACAGATAGATTATGAATCTGTCAATAAACATGGAAAGTTGCAATATCATGTGGTGGGTGGACTGTGTAACACGTGTGTGCCCAGAAGGAACACTAATCTGCATGACATGATACTGTCATTTCACAACAATCAATGCGATAGAATGGAAATAAGCACAAACGTTACAGGAATGAACATAAAGTGTTTTAGGAGCCTAGTGAGGACAGAGTTGATAATAAAGAAACTAGCAAGTTTGCTGTATTAGACTTATATTAAATTTTGTTCCTAAATAAGAAAAATGAATGGCAAGTTATTATTATTATTTATTTATATAGCGCCATTAGATTCCATAGAGCTTTACATATGGAAAGGGTAGACGAGGACAAGTACAATACATATGGACACTCAGGTCGTACAGATACAGGAGGGGACCCTGACCGCAAGGGCTCACAGTCGGGTGGGAGATACAGTAGGAGGGGGTAGTGGTCTCATTGTAGGTTGTAAGCTTGACAAAAGAGGTGGGTCTTCAGGTTTCTTTTGAAGGTTTCCAGGGTATGAGAGTATCTGATGTGTTGGGGGAGAGAGTTCCAGAGTATAGCAGATGTGCGGGAGAAATCTTGTATGCGGTTGTGAGAGGAGACAAGAGGGGAGTAGAGAAGGAGCTCTTGGGAGGATCGCAGGGTGTGTGAGGGTAGATATTAGGAGACCATGTCAGAGATGTATGGGAGGGGACAGGTTGTGGATGGCTTTGTATGTCATGGTTAGTTTTTTATATATAGTCTTTAGTCTATAGTATATATAGTCTTTTTTTGGATGCAGCACCGTCCCCCACCCAGTAGCTGCTGTGAGAACCTACACATAGTCTTGGACATTTCCTTTATAAGCAGGATTTTAATTGCACACAGGGCATTATCCCATACATATATCCAGACTGCAGACATGAGGTTTTAGATAGGACCCAGTAGTGCGAAAAAACCTTGTCGGCGGTTACTGGGCTTACAATGTCATGCCCATCACATCAACCAATTTTTCACATTTATCCTAGATAGCTTTCAGTAGCTTTCCAATATGATCTTGGTCCCTGTTCACATAATGAAATAGTACATGTCAGCCATTTTGGTTTTTCCTTTAAAGGCATGAAGTGCTGGTGTGCAGCAGATCTCGTTTTAGTAAGTATGGTTAGTTTATTAAACCGGGATCTCTGAGATGTGGGGAGGCAGTGAAGGGCTTGGCAGAGGGGGGAGACAAGGGAGTAGCGGGGAGGCAAGTGGATTAGTCAGGCAGCGGAATTTAGGATGGATTGGAGAGGTGCAAGGGAGATTGCGGGGAGCCCATTAAGCAGGAGGCTGCAGTAGTCAAGGCTGGAGATGATGAGAGTATAAATAAGTGTTTTAGCAGTGTTGTGGTCAAGGAATGTGCGAATTCAGGAAATGTTTTTGAGCTTGAGTCGGCAGGAGGTGGCGAGGGCCTGGATGTGAGACTTGAAGGTGAGGGAATAATCAAGAATTACCCCGAGACATTTGGTGTGGGGGACTGGGGAGAGTGAGCAGTCACTGACAGTGATGGATAGGTTCAGTAGTGGGGGAGACCGACTTGTGGTTCCAATAAACTCAGTTTTGTCCATGTTCAGTTTAAGGAAGCGAGCAAAGAAGAAGGATGTTAAACCCTAGGGATGAAAATTGAGCAGAGCAGACAAGCCAGTAAACCATATTAAAACCACACTGTTCCACTGTACTCCTCTCCTTTTCCTTTTGCTCTTTTTTTCCTTTTGCTCTCCTTTTCCGTTTGCTCTTTTCCTTTTGCTCTCCTTTTCCTGTTTCTCTCCTTCTCTCCCCAGAAATAGAGAGGGAGACAGGGCATTGAGTGACTAGTCACTTCATTTATGCTTAGATTCATCAATGTCCCCAAGTGGGAGTAAACCCCCTCCTAATTTTACAATAGATTACTTTAAAATTGGATTTCCTTTGTAGGTAATGAGGCCTGTTTGCAGAATGAAAACCAGACCTCATGCAGACCTCCTAAATAAATCATGGGAAAGCCATAATTATGCCATAAACAGACTACACTGGACTTGAGTTATATAACCACACAAAATCAGGAAGACCAGCATGTAGCGGCGCCTGAAATCACCTGGCCCTTAACAGAGGGGGATAACGCTTTGTGGCTATGACTCTGGATATCTCTAGGAAAGTATCCCTCAGCACATTAAGCAATCACCTTGATGTGAAAAAATGCTGTGTCTAGAATACTCTGTAATTCTGAAGTGTACATGTGCCCTTAAAGAGAGCCTGTCACCCCCAAAAAATAACTAAACCACTTACACAGGTAAGTGTGTACGCCATATAAATGTCATACATGTAGTACAACTTTTAGTGGTTTCATTGCAGTAAAATAAAAAAAACTTTCTATGCATATGAATATGCACAATTGGCATCTCCTGGGGCTCAGTGCCCTGTTGGCCCCCTCAGTGTGGAGACTGAACACTTTGTCATATCTTCATTGACAGTTCTCAAGCTACCTGAGCTCAGTCAGCAGTTCCGTATGGATACTGCAGCCACGCTAACATAGTGTCATTGCTGGCCCTCAACGTTGTCTCCGTCCTGCGATACAGCGCTGAACCATGGCCGAAGATAGGAGCCAGTGATGAGACCTGACAATGACACTATGTTAGGTCGGCTGCTGTGAATGTGTGGAGGTTCAAAGCCTACAACTTTAATATCAGCGCGGAACTCAATCAGGGGCTCTGTACCTCCGCATGGATACTGCAACTGTGGTAACATCATTTCATTGCCAGCTGTCATTGCCGACTTCTGTCTGCGGCCACCGTTATTCAGTACTGCATCACAGACAGGAGCCATTGTTATGATAATATGTTGCGTTCTGGCAGCACTCACTTGAGCGCTGACAATCAAGATATGACATGGCTCAGTTTGCAAATTAAAGGGGCATAAAGGTGCACTGAGGTCCAAGCCACGCCATGGGTGCACCAAATCCCACTCCCCATTTGCATACAAAAAATAATAATTTTTTTATGCAACTATACAACTAAAAGCTTTACTTCAAGTATAATTTTTATAAGAGATAAGTCCCCTACAAACTTGTATAAGTGCTGTAGTTTAGTTAGTCTTTCAGGGTTGACAGGCTGCCTGTATAAATAAAGACATGAACTTCCAATGAAGGAAAAACTTGAGAGCATGTCTGATGACTAAATGCATAAGAAGCCACACAAGACCCTGACTAAGCCTATGCCTCCATGGCAATGCTAGCAAAGTAATGATTCGGGCATGTTTGCATTCTATGTTTTTTTACGCAGGTTTTGAAGTCTTAGCAAAAGAAGGTTCATGTAAGTCACTAAGTATCTTGTGCTTATCACAATCTGACATTCTTCAAAGTAATGATGTAAAGACACAGATTAAAAGGCTCTGATGGTTATTAAAATGTAAGTTATAGTAAATCTGCAAAGAATTTTGAATCCATATGTGGAAAGATATTCAAATTAGAAATTACAATTTATTAGGGTATAACTATTTGTCATGTTACCAGGATGTGCCATCAATTTGTGATGGATCGAATCTGACCTTTGGGACACCCATGATCGTGAGAGTGAAAGGGACTGTTGTAATATTTTAGGGGTTGTCTGGAGAATACAAGTATTGACCTATCTACAGGATAGGTGATAACCTGTTGATCAGTGGGATTCCGATAGCTGGGAACTGCACTGTTGGGAAACTTTTATCCTGTTACAATGGAGTGGCAGTGCGTATGCTCCACCGCTGCTACATTCATTCGCAGTGGGACTGTCGGGCAAGGAGCTCAGTATTTTCCAGAGCCTCATAGATAATGAATGGAGCAGCGGTCGGGTGTTTGACTTTCCGCTCAATTATGTAATGGGATAAAAATTAACTGTGGGGTATAAAATTTCCATGTTCTTCTAACTAGTGAGGATCCCAGCGTTAGGACACCCACTGAGTGGCAAATAAGCATCTATCCTGGGGTACTTGTTTTAACCAGATAAACTTTACATGTTTTATCTGCAGAGCTGCACCCTAACCACCCATTGAGAAGAGAACCTATGCATCACCCTATACAAATTAATGGGACCATTGCCAGATTGACATTGAATTACAACAGAATCTGCAGTAGAAATCCATGTAAAAGACCGCAGCGTGTTCATTTCAGATCTCTATACACATGTTTGATAACAGAACTGTATTATTCAGGGGATTCCAGGCATCAGCATCGTGCCAACATTTCCTTTGTTCTTGGGTCTAACGGCCTGAAGGCCTGGTTCAGTCTCTTTTCTTATCTGCATTAAAGCTATGCACTCCAGTATGATTTCCCTAGGCGGTATTTTCTGTTTGCGCAGTACAGTATGCACTTTTTTTCCAGGAAATATTGACATATTGATGTATTGTCCTTTATCTACCGTGTGCATGAAGGCATTCTGCTGTAGGCAAGAAGAGGGTTGGGATGATATTCTTTACTGGAACTGCTAAATGGTTGGCAATTTATCACAGAATATACAGAAATGCCAGCAAGTGTAAATGCTATTTTACATGGAACAGCGGTGTCCTCATGGATAGCTACAAAAAAGGGCAAATATCATCAGGTCCTCGGAGGGGAGGCAGAAGTTGTGGGCGTAGATTAATATTACCAATATTCTGGTAATAGGACTGTTATGAAGAATAACACATTCAACCCAGAGGTGGAAATGAATAAATATCGAGCTGCCAAACAGCCAGCGCTAGGCACACACTAGATTTATATACTCTCATATGTATTCAGCAAGCATCCACCGCTCATCAACTGCAGTTAAACAGACCATAGTGAATGGCATATATTTATTGTATATTATGTCAACCATTGCTATGTCTTAATTCTAACCATGTGAAGGTAATTTTGGTAAGTAAACTGGACACTAGTAGCATTTATAGGTCTAGGCTGATTCATTTAACACTTAGACAGTAAATAAGGCAGAAACGCGTTGCCTGATGCGTTGTTTTTTTATCTGTGTATGCTTTGCACCCTAGCATATTCCAGGGTATCATTGCTTTTAATGGACTTGCTAATAAAATGAATTTTTATTGAAAACCGGATCATTTGGAGCTGGTCCGATTTTCTTCTAATATGTCAACCCTTGGTTCAGGTAGAGTGAAAATAAAGCATACCAAAATATCTCCATCATGCAGCAAAAGTAATGCCATATTGCTAAGGACACATCAGTTATTAATTGAAACAGCTGAGTGAGGGCGGGGGTAAGAGAAGCCGCTCACCTCACATAATGATCCTCCAGGCTCCCAGGCTCACGGTTTAGTGGCTCGCACCACTGCTGAAGATCACGAATTTAGAAGATCCGGAGCCACTCGTCCATGATAAGAAGATTACTTTATTCAAAGATTAAAATCATATTAACTCTGGACACGTTTCGGACAACATCCTTACTCATCGGCAACTATATACAAATGTAAAACATCAAACATATATAAAGACAAACTTCTTAATTAGTTTATAAATTAACACCATATGCCAGGTTAACCCCATCATTACCACAGGGAAATGTGAACAGGTTAGCACATCATTATACCCCCCAATCCAGTTACATATCCCTGAGGAAGGCGCAAGGTGGAGCGCTGAAACATGTTGGAGAATAAAGATAAAGCTTGAAATAACTTCCTGCATCCCAGGTGATTTCTTTGGTACCCGGTGGCGCGGACTGTCACACACCTTTTCCCAGCTTCCTGAGACACACAACACAGAGACACACACCACACAGACCGCCCCCCCACACACAGGGACACACACACATACACACCCTATAGGGACACATGCACTCACCCCACAGGGACACACACACACCACAAAGACACACACACACCACACAGACACACACACACAGGGACACACACACATACACACCCTATAGGGACACATGCACTCACCCCACAGGGACACACACACAACACAGAGACACACACCACACAGAGACACACACATACACACCCTATAGGGACACATGCACTCACCCCACAGGGACACACACCACAAAGAGACACACAACACAGAGACACACACACACCACACAGACCCCCCACAAAGGGAAACACACACGTACACACCCTATAGGGACACATGCACTCACCCCACAGGGACACACACACACACCCAGGGACACACCACACAGACAGACACGGATGTGCACAAATCGCCTCACACAACTCGCCTCATACGTGTGCTATCTTTAATTTCCTAAAATAAACATCTGATTAAAAACAGCCAATGTGCAACACATGTGCCATATAGGGAATTAACAAAGTATTCACTGATCTCAGGGAGACCAGTTCAAGAAAACACTGCGGGCAGCCGGCTAAAGCGCTCAACACAGTGAATTCCTAGGCCCATTGCCCCTGGGAATTTAGAATATGCAAATAGAGTCTGTGGAGCCTCGTTTAGGAGTCTCAACACAGGACTAGCCAGATCTTCCTCTAGTGAAGGACCTAGCCATGATAACCACCATATTAAGTGGCCCTATGAGTCAATATCCAGCTCTTTACAAGCTTAAAGATATGACAAGGGAATACCAAGGCCAGGTATCCATCCACAGACAGCTGTTTCGGGGTGTTGCCCCTCATCAAGGCAGATGTCAGTCACATGAGCTGTCTATTATGTGCCCGGCCGGGGGGAGGGTTTACTGTTGGCTGTAGATTTATCAGGCTGCCTATAGCAACCAATCACAGCTCAGCTTCAATTTTCCTACAGGACATTAATATGACATATTCAAATTCTATTTTGTTATAGCTAACATTAGTTATTTATTAACCGGGCATAGCCGGGTAGTACAGCTAGTTAAAAATAAAGTCAAGGAACACGGTTTATGGTCCTGCGCCGAGGTCCAGAAATATTGGAGAGCAATAGATATATGGACTAGAGAGATCTGTGGAGATATAGGAGAGCTAGACCCGATACGATGGATTTTTCATTACCACCCAACTTCTCACACGATAAGACAACCCCATATACTATGGCACTACATTGCGCTGGTAGCAAAGAGACTCTTACTCCAATACTGGCTCAATGACAGACCTCCAGACCTTGCCCAAGTGAAAATGACGCTACACCACACATTGGTACTTGAATCCATAGATACGCTCCGCAATCCAAGTAAACTGGCCAAAAAATTCTTCTTCAAATGGAGACGTTTCATTGAAATAGAACTCACAGATATAGAAATTAAAAATTTCATGTTACCCTTCCGATCATCAACATGGTATGCCTTGGAAGAGTTAGAAGGTACATTGGGCAGGCTAAGATGCTAGGAATAGGAGATGCAATAACTTTGATACTCTGTTTATAATATCGTAAATATTTTCTTTATTCAAACAGATATTTGTTAAATATATGTGGATGATTTCTTACGGGGTGGGAGGAGGGAGGGATATGGGGACATTACAATGTACAAGTTGTTTGCTATTATATATAACTAGCTGGGTGCCCGATGCACATGCATCGGGATTCTAGAAGAGCGAGTCTCTGACTCGCAATGGCCGCTTCGCGGCCAATGCTTCGGGCATATCCACATGACCACGCCGACTCGCATTGTGAGTGGACTCAGAAGGGGCAAAAAAACCCATTCGCAATTATATAATAGATCTACTGCTGTACACAGTCTTCTTCTATGGAAGTCTCACTTGTATGTTACATTTCTACTTGATTCTGTACAAATATTTATATGACTAAAACCTAATAAAAATGATGGTTCAAAAAAAATAAAGTCAAAATAGGTCTTAGTTTGGAAATACCTTACCTCTTCGTAAGGAAAAATGCAGTAGAAACAAGAAGGCAAATTTCTGGGTTATAACAGCAATGAAAAAAGCAAGAATCAGATAGTAGAGTGCTAGTCTCTTCTCTGACATTTCACCATATGTGGGAAAAACATTAGGTAGGACTATTACCGTATATACTCGTGTATAAGCCGACCGTGTATAAGCCGACCCCCCTACTTTTGCCCCCAAAACCTGGGAAAACCTATTGACTCGTGTATAAGCCGAGGGTGGACCCAGCACAGTTATATAGCCCCCAGCAGTGTGGTATACAAGCCCCCCCAGTGGTAGTATACAGCAGCCTCCCCAGTGGTAGTATACAGCAGCCTCCCCACTGGTAGTATACAGCAGCCTCCCCAGTGGTAGTATACAGCAGCCTCCCCAGTGGTAGTATACAGCAGCCTCCCCAGTGGTAGTATACAGCAGCCTCCTCAGTGGTAGTATACAGCAGCCTCCCCAGTGGTATATACAGCAGCCTCCCCAGTGGTATATACAGCAGCCCCAGAGGTATATACAGCAGCCCCAGAGGTATATACAGCAGCCCCAGTGGTATATACAGCAGCCCCAGTGGTATATACAGCAGCCCCAGTGGTATACAGCAGCCCCAGTGATATACAGCAGCCCCAGAGGTATATCAGCCCCAGAGGTATATAGCAGCCCCAGAGGTGTATACCGCAGCCCCAGTGATATACAGCAGCCCCAGAGGTATATAGCAACCACAGAGGTGTATACAGCAGCCCCAGAGGTATATAGCAGCCCCAGAGGTGTATACAGCAGCCCCAGAGGTATATAGCAGCCCCAGAGGTGTATACAGCAGCCCCAGTGATATACAGCAGCCCAGAGGTATATAGCAGCCACAGAGGTGTATACAGCAGCCCCAGAGGTATATAGCAGCCTCAGAGGTGTATACAGTAGCCCCAGAGGTATATAGCAGCCCCAGAGGTGTATACAGCAGCCCCAGTGATATACAGCAGCCCCAGAGGTATATAGCAGCCACAGAGGTGTATACAGCAGCCCCAGAGGTATATAGCAGCCCCAGAGGTGTATACAGCAGCCCCAGAGGTATATAGCAGCCCCAGAGGTGTATACAGCAGCCCCAGTGATATACAGCAGCCCCAGAGGTATATAGCAGCCACAGAGGTGTATACAGCAGCCCCAGAGGTATATAGCAGCCTCAGAGGTGTATACAGCAGCCCCAGAGGTATATAGCAGCCCCAGAGGTGTATACAGCAGCCCCAGTGATATACAGCAGCCCCAGAGGTATATAGCAGCCACAGAGGTGTATACAGCAGCCCCAGAGGTATATAGCAGCCCCAGAGGTGTATACAGCAGCCCCAGAGGTATATAGCAGCCACAGAGGTGTATACAGCAGCCCCAGAGGTACATAGCAGCCCCAGAGATGTATACAGCAGCCCAGAGGTATATAGCAGCCCCAGAGGTATATAGCAGCCCCAGAGGTGTATACAGCAGCCCCAGAGGTGTATACAGCAGCCCCAGAGGTATACAGCAGCCCCAGTGGTAGTATACAGCAGCCCCAGAGGTATATAGCAGCCCCAGAGGTGTATACAGCAGCCCCAGTGGTATATATATGGCCCCCAACCAAATGCTGGCACTCGTCCCCCTCCTTGTAAGGCCCCCCCCCCCCCCGGCTGCTTAAGTTACCAACCTTGCTCTTCTGCTCCGCGCCGGGCTCCATGCTCCGTCCTCTGCTGCATCCGGGGTCCCCGGCCAGTAGCGATGACGTCATGCGACCGGCCGGTCACATGACCCCGGATGCTGCCGAGGACGGAGCATGGAGCCCGGCGCGGAGCAGAAGAGCTAGGATGGTAACTTAAGCAGCCGGGGGGGGGCCTTACAAGGAGGGGGACGAGTGCCAGCATTTGGGGGCCATATATGAACTGCTTCCTCCTGCCGCTGATTGACAGGGGGAAGCAGTGCATATATAATGAGGGGCCCCACGTGACGGGGCGCTCATTCAGCAGCCTCCCCCCACCTCCTCCTGCCTGGTTGCTACCGTATTGACCCGTGTATAAGCCGAGGGGGGGACTTTTCAGCCCAATTTTTGGGCTGAAAAACTCGGCTTATACACGAATATATACGGTAGTTAGAATTTGATGAAAAGTCAAGGTAAAAAAAATTCTAAGGATATATGAGCCTTACCATTATTTACCGGGCTGAATTGTGACCACAAGTCTTGTGAGGTAGCTGGTTGGAGAATAGACAGGCTAGGTTGTTGTCATGATGGTCTCTCTTACCTGGGAGACTTGTGACTTGTTTGGACCTCTGTCTCACGTCTATATTGAGACTTCATATTAAAAGTGCTTTCTTCCTTTGGCAGTTAAAGATTTAATATCAGTCTCTGCTACCAGCAAGCTAGCTAGGTCTTGTCCAGGTGTGGCCACTCTGTAATTACCCCATCCCCTTTATATGATCACATGGTTCCAGCATGCTTTGCTGGAGATTGAGCTTCATTCCTAGCCAATAATCCTTTGGTGAAAGTGCTTTTCTGGACAGCTGACTACTGCCAAGCCGTCTGCTGCCAACATAGCTAGGCAGCAGTTGTGAAGTTGTTTGTCTTTCCTTGTCTGTCTTCCCCTTCCCTCATGTCTCCATTATTGCAGTGGTGGGACTAGCATTCCTGCCGGCCATTCCCTATTGAGGGCTAACATCAGGGCCAGCAAGGGCTTAAGGTATCCTGCTTGACGACAAGTTTAAAGAACTTATATAGGGATGGTAGGGAGATCAGGGCACAGACACAGGTGAGTGCAGGAGGTCACCTCTCCCCCGTTCCCTATGAGCAGGGCCCTCCATTATATTTATCCCTCTGGTGTCTCCCTGTCTGTCTGTGCGACCGCCAAGCTCCTCCACATCCCCTCTAAGTTCTGCCACCATCCCGCGCATATCTGCTTGTAATGAGGATCTAAGATCCTCCAGCATGCTCCAGAGAACCGCCGCTGTTACTGGGGAGTCCAGGGTGAGCAGTCTCACTGGATGCTGCAGCATGCTGAGAGGACTGGCGCGCAGAGCCGGAAGCCCTGGGGGATGGCAGTACCATCTTGGAAATCTGTGGAGAGCGGGGGGGGGGGGGGGGAGGGTCCCAAGAAAAAGTTATCAATCCGGCCTGGAGGATCGTGGGTGCCGGTTCTGGTTTTCCCCATCGACTCACCAATGTGTCCAGTACCGGAGGGGAGTTTTGGGGCGGGAGGAGAGCCTCAGGTAAGCAGGATTTCGCCGAGTTTCGGTTCCAGCGCACGGAGCTCCTGCTGTGTGCGACCTACAGCGTAGAAAGCTAGGCTATGCCCCCCCATCCTCTTTATGTTTTTATGGCAATGGTGTTTCCATTTTTACATATTAAGAATTACTGCATCAAGTCTTTGAAATATTTAATTGGTGCTCTTGGCAATGTTTTTCATTGAACAAATAGACTTGTTTCTCCAACAATTCTGAAGAAGAGAAAGGTCACTATGTATAATAATGCATATGAGGTAGCAGCATAATCAAGATTACGCAAGACAATATAGGATGGATGGTAGACGAGTTGCAGGAGTAATCTTCCTACCACCTAATTCTGAAGGCTGTTACAAGCTTGTGTGAGTTGCTAGGCTCGAAAAATATCTACAGCTGCACAACCCACATTAAAGTCTTAAAATAGTAAATTAATTCTTCAAAATTCTCCATAGGCAGATCATGCTGAACATGTTAAGGACTTTTGGAAGTGGCTCCTTAATCTCAAATATCATGAAATCTTACAGAAAAACAAAAAAGAAATGGTAAATAACCAGGTTCTCAGGTATATGCCTATGAGAATTACTGCTTGAAATTAACTTTTGAAAAATATGGATTAAAAAAATAAATTGTAATGTTTGCTGCAATACCAATCTACTTTGTTCTTTGCTTGCTATGTTAACATGTGACCCTTATGGTGGGGTTACATGTCCCGATATCGCGGAGATATCGGAGGCAACGGCGCGGAAGCGCGCATTTTTTCAGCCCTTTTCCCGATATCGCATCGGCGGTTTACACGCTGCGATATCGGGAAACAACGTCCCTCCGATGTGTACACCCACCAACCCAGTAACGACCATTTAACATGGGAGTTAATGGGTGAGTTGCGAGTACAGATCGTAGTAGGGCTGTCACACGCTGCGATGCTGCTACAACGGCCATGCGATATCGGGGAGTTGAATAGCTCTGCTATTCAACTCTGATATCGTTTTGGCATCGTTACAGCATCGCGTTGTACGCTCAAACCGTACAACACGCACACGATATCGGGTCCAACTCGCAACCCACGTGACTTTTTGTCGGAGTTGGGTCGGAGTTGGACGCCGATATCGCGGCGTGTAAACCCACATTTAAGCTAGGTTCAGGCTGCATCATTGCAAATGTTAAATGATCACTAATCAACTACAGTGGTGTGAAAAAGTGTTTTCCCATCCTGATTTCTTATTATTTTGCATGTTTGTCATAGTTAATTGTTTCACATCAGCAAACAAATTTAAATATTATGCAGAGATAACCTAAGTAAACACAAAATTAAGTTTATAAATGAAAGTATTTATTATTAAATGAAAAAGAAATCCAAACCTACAGGGCCCTGTGTGATTGCCCCACACCCTTAAAACATAAATTTACAGTGCTTTATCACTTCTTTGGGAAGCTGAGTTCAATTTCCCCAGCTAAACCCAGGCCTGATTACTGCCACACCTGTGCACAATCAAGAAATAATTTACTTTGGACCTGCCTGACTAAGCAAAATGAAGTAGACCAAAAGATCCTCAAAAGCTAGACATCATGCCTTTATCCAAAGAAATTCAGGAACAAATGAGAAAGAAAGTAGCGTATATACTCGAGTACAAGCCGACCCGAGCATAAGTCGAGGCCCCTAATTTTACCCTCCAAATCTAGGGAAACGTATTGACTCGCGTATAAGCCTAGGGGGAAATGAAGCAGACTCTCATCACGGTATACAGCCCCTCTCATCATGATAAATATCCCCCCATTACTGGTATATAATCCCCCATCACTGGTATATAGGACCTCCATCACTGGTATATAGGACCTCCATCACTGGTATACAGTTCCCCCCATCAGAGGTTACAACACCTATCAGTGGAATACAGCCCCCCATCAGTGGTATATACAGGCCCCCCCTCAGTGGTATATACAGACCCCCCATCAGTGGTATATACAGGCCCCCCATTAGAGGTTACAGCCACCATCAGTGGTATATACAGGCCCCCCCATCAGAATGCATGCGCACAGATCATACATGGTAGTGAATAGGTGCACACGGGTGCGCACGGCAATCTACACCCGAGCACATACACCCACGTCCCCATGTTAAACATAGGGACTTGCAGTGTATGCGCTCAGCTTGCGGTTCCCCTCCGCAGGACGCTGCGGAGGGGAATGCTAGTGTGAAGCCTGCCTTATAAAGCCATTTCTAAAGCTTTGATACTCCAGCAAATTACAGTGAGAGCCATTATCTACAACTGGTTGGAAAACATGGAACAATGGTGAATCTCCCCATGAGTGGCTGACTAAAAAAAATTACACAGCACAGTGATGACTCATCTAAGAGGTCACAAAAGACCTCTAAAAAACATTCAAAGAACTGCAGGCCTCACCTCAGTTAAGGTCAATCAATGTTCATGACTCCACCATAAGTAAGAGACTGGGCAAAAATGCCCTGCATGGCAGAGTTCCCAGATGAATACCACTGATGTGCAAAAAGAACGTAAAGGTTCGTCACAGTTTTGTCAGAAAACAACTTGATGATCTCTGAGAATTTTGAGAGAATACTCTGTGGACTGACGAGGCAGAAGATGAACTTTTTGGAAGGTCTATGTCCCATTACATCTGGCGTAGAAGTAACACAGCATTTCACAAAAGGAACATCATACAAACAGTAAAATATGGTGGTGGTAGTGTGATTGTCTGGGCTGTTTTGCTGCTTCAGGAACTGGAAGACTTAGGGTACCTTTACACGCCGCTACAACAGGATGGATACAACCCGCTACTTCACGTGCACGAGCACGGCCAAACGGTTACAAACGGGAAACGCACCACCTTTACACGCCGCCACAAGGTGCGCTACGCTACGTTACATCTACAGCTAGATACATCGCCGGGTGTCTCAAGTAGCCATCTGTAGCTTACCTTACCTCATTTACACACCGCTACAACAAGCTAATATGGGCGGACCTGGTGCAGCAGGGACAGCACATAGGCATGCCACAATTGTGGAGTACGAGACGTCCATACGCTGATAGGACAAAGCAATAACATGATGATTGGGCAGGCATCGCAGGAGGCTGTTTAATACATGACCCTCGAGCAATTGTGTAGTGTGACTGGTCAGCTCCTTAAATATGCCTCCCTATGCAGTGACTACCAATCGTCATGCAGGAGCTTCCTCCAATGATCGCTGAAGGGGCGCCTGTGTCACGCCCCAGCTACATACCAGGTATATCGCCTGGTGTATAGACATCCCTTCTGTAGCTTCTATACACGCCGATACAGCTCGCTGCAATCGGCTTTGTAGCCACCTGTTTCAGAGCAGGGCTCGGAAACAGATGTATCTGTTGCCGGCTGCCTCCTACCGTCTTCACACACCGCTACTATGGGCTATATTGACGACGCAAGCTACAATCGTAGCCTGTAGCGGGTTGTATCCATCCTGTTGTAGCGGCGTGTAAAGGTACCCTTACTGCGGTAAATGGAACCAAGAATTCTGCTGTTTACCAAAAAAGATCCTGAAGGAGAATGTCCGGCAATTTGTTTGTGACCTCAAGCTGAAGCGCACTTGTGTTATGCAGCAGGACAATGATCCAAAACACACCAGCAACTCTACCTCTGAATGGCTTAAGAAACACAAAATTAAGACTTTGCAGTGACCTAGTCAAAGTCCTGACCTTAATCCGATGGAAATACTATAACATGACATTAAAAAGCGGTTCATGCATGGAAACTCTCCAATGTGGCTGAATCAAAACAATTCTGCAAAGATTTCACTGAATTATAAAGACCTTCATTTATAGACTGCTTTTTGTTTACTTGTGTTATCTTTGTCTAACATTTACATTTGTTTGCTGACCTGAAACATTTAGGTGTGACAAATATACAAAAGAATAAGAAATCAGGAAGGAGGCATACACCTTTTCACACTAGAGTATATGTAACTTTATTGGCGGTAATTAATTATGCTGACCACAGTCAGCTCACATAACATCATGTTCTCAGCAGCACATTTTGTTTACACAGGATGATGTGCTGCCAAAATATGATAAAGTTTGAGATGACTTAAAAAATCTACTTACCTGGTGAACAATCGTTTTGCTAGTTCATCTTCCAATTGTCCGAATGTTTAGATGGGCCAATAATCATGAAATAAGTGTTCCAAGAAATGGTCATTCCCAATTATTTCCTTCTTGAAATGGGCCCTTCTTTTAAGTATGATGACAGTAGGTCATAGTATAGTTGACCCAGGAGCCAAGCTCTTGTTCCTCTATCAAAGGTAAGATCCATATTACGTAATGATATCTTAAAGGGGTTGTCAAAGACTTTGAAAAATTAAGCTGGCACCTGAACATTGTCTAAAATAAAAAAAAATTAAAAATCAGTACTTCGTTGTTAAATTTACTGCCAATCCAGTGCCAATGCTCTGGTGGTCCCTGAGCTGAATTCCCTGGACTGATGAAGTGACATATCACTTCTCCAAGTGGCTATGTGTTTGTACAGCTTGTCATCACTACAATCGGGTTTTGGACCATTACTTAGGCACCTTTCACATCAGCGGTTTTTGAATTTCGTGGCAGATGTGGTAAATCTGCTGTGAAATTCAAAAAACGCTGATGTGAAAGGTGCCTAACTGACAAAACAAAACAAAAACGTGTCTGTTCTGACATATGGTAAGGTTTTAATATTTTTAATATTAGTAGTTTAATATAAGTCTTTGCCCACTTTAATATTTCATGTTGCTCAGTAATTCAAGTCTTATTTCAAGGACTCTTTATAAATTATAATAAGATTGGGAGCCTGAGCTTAACATGTCATCTGACATACAGTTAGATATCAGCCGATGTGGAATATGATATATGGATTTGCTGCATTAGCTCACTCCTATTATTAACAGAGCTTCCTTTATACATTGGGAAGCCGAAGCAGGTCTCCACCATGTGGACATCTTGATTAAGTTTCTATATAGCTCAATGCAATTATACACAGAGCCTACTTTATAAATTGGGAAGCCGAAGCAGGTGTCCACCATGTGGACATCTTGGTTAGGTTTCTATATAGCTCAATCCGATTATACACAGAGCCTACTTTATACATTGGGAAGCCGAAGCATCTTGGTTAGGTTTCTATATAGCTCAATCCGATTATACACAGAGCCTAGTTTATACATTGGGAAGCCGAAGCAGCTCTCCACCATGTGGGCATCTTGGTTAGGTTTCTATATAGCTCACCCCGATTACGCAGAGCCTACTTTATACATTGGGAAGCCAAAGCAGGTCTCCACCATGTGGACATCTTGGTTAGGTTTCTATATAGCTCAATCCGATTATACACAGAGCCTACTTTATACATTGGGAAGCCGAAGCATCTTGGTTAGGTTTCTATATAGCTCACCCCGATTATGCAGAGCCTACTTTATACATTGGGAAGCCAAAGCAGGTCTCCACCATGTGGACATCTTGGTTAGGTTTCTATATAGCTCAATCCGATTATACACAGAGCCTACTTTATGCATTGGGAAGCCGAAGCAGCTCTCCACCATGTGGGCATCTTGGTTAGGTTTCTATATAACTCAATCCGATTATACACAGAGCCTACTTTATACATTGGGAAGCCAAAGCAGCTCTCCATCATGTGGGCATTTTGGTTAGGTTTCTATATAGTTCACCCCGATTACGCAGAGCCTACTTTATACATTGGGAAGCCGAAACAGGTCTCCACCATATGGACATCTTGGTTAGGTTTCTATATAGCTCACTCCGATTATACACAGAGCCTACTTTATACATTGGAAGCCAAAGCAGGTCTCCACCATGTGAGCATCTTGGTTAGGTTTGTATATAGCTCAATCCGATTATACACAGAGCCTACTTTATACATTGGGAAGCCGAAGCAGGTCTCCACCATGTGGACATCTTGGTTAGGTTTCTGTATAGCTCAATCTGATTATACACAGAGCCTACTTTATACATTGGGAAGCCGAAGCAGGTCTCCACCATGTGGACATCTTGGTTAGGTTTCTATGTGTAATGATTTGCTCTCATTTCCAATACCTTCTATTCTTTTCTTGAAAATAAAGAATGCACACGATTTTGTATGAATGTAGAGAATGTGTATGCAGGTGATTCATGAAAGACAAAGCTGACAAGGAAACTGTTAATGAATGTGTGGTAATTATTCATAGCGTACTGTAGTAAGCCCCATAGTAACATCAGAGCTCTAAATGAGTCTGTTTAATGAGGCAGAGGCATGTTACTGGGTACAAAAGGGAGGGGAGGTTTCAATCTAACTATCGAGCGGGCTGCCATGCTGTTTAGCTCATTCTTCTAAAAATGTTTCTTGCCATGCAGCCCTGAAATGAAAAGCGGCATGTATTAAGCAGGTGGGGGGTTGCTATAATCTAAAAACAAAACACTGTAGTAAATAACATTGTACCGTATAGTAATTGGGTTATGAATTCCAAATATACATGTTCTCATCAGCAGGGGTATTAATCAGGCACCATTTGAAAACCAAAGCACTTTGACAATAACAACATTGAGCAGTTTATGGATGATTTGAAACTACCTACTATACACACACTCCTATTCTATATTTTGGAAACCTTGATAATAGGTACATGTAACCACCCTGTCTGGTATATTCCTGCCAAGATGAATTGGGGAATGGTGCAAGGTGTTATAAGTCAAAGATTGCGTGATTGTGTCCATAAAGCACTTTATCAGACCATATAGAGAAAATAACAAATATCTTACGTGAGTGGATCCTCAAATATGTATTGGAAGACATAGAAATACAAAATAGATCTTATCATCTCAGCTGTCCAAATTGGGAATATTTTTAAAGGAACTTTGCCATTAGGATCAACCATCCTAACCCGAAAAATGTGGATTACTTTGAAACAAGACAACAGATTGCAGATATTAAGGTATCATTTTATTCAACTTTTTATTACCTACATGCTTGGGTAGACAGTTTAGGGAGAGTTGCTTCTATTGACAGATCCCCTTTAAAGAGCCCTTGTCATGTAAGCAGCACTAACGCCGCAGTCAGACACTGACGCCTGCACAGCAAATTTAAAATCCCATTCACTTTGCCAGCAGACGTCTTCACTGATCCGTTTTTGGTACAATTAAAAAAAAATTGCAGCACTAAAAACGGATCAAAAATGTCCAGTGTGAATATAGCCTAACCATCGCTTTCCACACTGACATCTGGTTGTAATGCTGAGTGCCTGGCAGTCATGCCCGGGGGTGTAGTTACAAGCACATCTCTCCATACACAGAGCAGTGACTGAACCAGCATTGATGATGTCCCCATGACTGTAACCTGAACGCTGACATGGGGATTAAAGTTGATTTTCTCCCGGAAATGTACAGACACTGTGCAGTTTCCAAACGCTATTAACCTGCAGATTAACCCCACATCAGCGGAATGATAGAGTTTTTGCACTGGACAGGTTCCCTTTAAGAGGCATACACTTCTTAATGTATCAGGAGCATCTGAAAAGTGCTGCAATCCGATTCTGAAGAAGATCCCGGCACACTCCAGGAATGTAAAACTCCTTCTTTATTTCAA
>JARQOC010000005.1:222436632-222457890 GCA_033576535.1 Allobates femoralis | reverse complement strand
ACCATGCAGAGAGCATGGTTTGATCCTGGACAGAAAAAACACAAGAGAGTATACAGACTTTACAGCATGGGATTGCAAATAATTCTTTCTTTGAGATAAAACATTTTTTAAGAACAGGCAGGGAAATGTTTTACGACAAAAGAATAAGCTGTGATGAGATTGTGTGGGCCCCACTGGTCAGTGCGCCACAGTAGGGATACTGCACCCAAGACAGCGCGTGTGGCATCCCAGTCATTGGAGAGTGTGGTGTCAAACTGAGGCTCTCATCCCAGCATTCCTACGCTTAGGTTAGTGGACCTTTTGGTTAACTCGTTGCTAGGGAACCAGTCCCGGTGAGAGGAGCTAATTAGTAGTGAAAAAGCGGGAACAGAATTTCAGATGGTTGTTGGAGAGAGAGTGTGAAGCGAGTCCTAGAGGGAAGTCGCAGCGAGGCCACCCGAAATGGAGCGGCGACCAAGACAGAAGGGGGAGACCCAGTGCCAGACCTTCTGAATACACGGTCTGGGGGAAATCCCAGTCCCGAACGGGGAACCGGCTCCGAGTCGCGGTACAGGCGAGTCCAACCCTGAGCCGCCAACAACGGTGGGTCCCAGGTCTGTAAAGCAGTCCCCGACCTTGTCCATCCATAAAGCACAGCCCCACCAGGAACTCCAAACCGGGTTGAGTCCCTTAGAGAAGAAGGGTATCCTTATTACACCCAACGGGCCTGGTAGGAAGAGGGTTCATGCAGGGCAGTTCACGGAAAGAAAGAAGAGTGCAAGGAAGCACACAGAGAGACTGAAAGCAAAGTGGAAGGAACATCTAAGAGAGCTTCAGAGAGACATTGCACTCTTCGGTGATGACCCGGCCAGCTCCCAATCCTGTGTAACTGTATACCTGACTTGCCGTGAAACATTACCAGTAAACATCAGTATAGAGTTATCCAGTCTCCTGTATTTCATTCCTATAAGTACTGTGACAACAAGTGTTCCAGATCCTGCACTGGGGAGCTACAACATCTGGCTGCTTACCCACTGTCCTCAGAGGTCTGCAGGCAGCGCTGGTGCCATCACCAGGTACCGCAGGTGGCGTCACGAGACTTTGTTTATTTTTATTTTATTTTATTTTTATCCCTCAAAACAACCCCCCCTTTTTAAGTGACCACCAGGGCCACGACCCCAGGCAGGCCGCCAGTGACATCCCCTTACAGTAAACGCCCGGATACCGAGTCCCCACAGCCTTGGGGAGGGTCAATTGCTGCCAAAACTAAATGGGGATCCCCATCTGAAATCCTTATTAAAGAACACTCACATGATTTTTATACTTTGGACTGAGTATCTCCTCCAGTTGTTGCACTAATACAGGAACAGTTTTTCCAAATTTTTTTGTGCGCCCTTCTTTTCCAGAGTCATGCCTCCAGTATTAAATGGTCAAATTACAAGTAGGCGTACACCATAGAATTTCTCTATGGGCGTGATAGTGTATGATTGCTGCTTATCGGAGCAGAAATAGCAAACTCTCACAGCAGTGTCGTAGCTTCAGGCCCAGGGACCCTGATGCGAAAGCTCCAACGGGGCCCCCAATTATTGCAAATCTTTAATAGCATTAGTCTTTTTCTATAGTCCAAAGAGACTTCTGGGGCCCCCTAGGCTCCAGGGCCTGGGTGCAATCGCAACCCCTGCACCTATTGTAGTTACGCCCCTGGCTCACAGAGAGGATCTGTGGTATACACCTAGTTGGTTGTCCAGGAAATTTGCAACATTATTACCAGAGGCATAACTGTGGAAAAGAAGGGCACATTAATAGAGAAAAACTGTTCTAACTGTTCAAGATTTAGTGGAACAACAGCAATTGGAGGAGGTGCTCAGTTTAAATAAGAAAATTCAGTGAAATATGCTATTGAAGAGACTTGTGATTTTGTTATGTATAGAAACACATGTCCATCACTGACATTAGAAATAGCAGCTTTTTTCTTTGATAAAAGCACATTACAGGATTCCTGCCCTTCTTATTATCACAGAACTGTCAAAGTATGACATCAATCAGGCCTGTAAAGAGGGCAGTCATCTCATCCCATAGTAAATTATAGTGAGTAAGGAGGTAAAAAACAACTGATACCTGTACCTTGAGATCAGAGGCAGTGCTAGGGCGTCAGCTCAGGTGGCGCGGGTGAAACGTCTTAGTGCGTGCCTACCTTGGTTACTCTTATTACAGCTATGGTGGCACACCTTAACAGTGGATGTAGGAGAAGCTCAGCAGATGCCCTCACTGTTATTAAAAGATAGTCTATATGGATGACCATATAGTGGTCGATACCAGTCCTGCAGAACATATAAAATATTACAGTTCAGTTATATACAGGGGTGCACCACCAAGCCCCCCTGCCGCCTGAGCCACAAGTAGAGGGCCGGGGAGGGGGGGACTGTCAGAGTTCAGCACCACCGCCCCTGCAGCCGCAGGTGAGGACCGTGGGGGCGGGGTGGGGTGCTATCAGAAGCTAACACCACCGCCCCTGTATCAGTGGGGTGGAGGGCCGGCGCTATGAGGGTCTTACCTGCGCCTTGCCGTCGGCGCCATGACAGGGGGACGCTGTGTCGATATGGCATATGGCGCCGCCCCCTTCTACTAAGCCGCTTCCCCTGCCAGCTTGCCGCCTGAGTGTAAGGGCTCACACTGTCCAATGGACGGTGCGGCCCTGGTTATATACAGTTAGGGCCAGAAATATTTGGACAGTGACACAAGTTTTGTTATTTTAGCTGTTTACAAAAACATGTTTAGAAATACAATTATATATATAATATGGGCTGAAAGTGCACACTCCCAGCTGCAATATGAGAGTTTCCACATCCAAATCGGAGAAAGGGTTTAGGAATCATAGCTCTGTAATGCATAGCCTCCTCTTTTTCAAGGGACCAAAAGTAATTGGACAATGGACTATAAGGGCTGCAATTAACTCTGAAGGCGTCTCCCTCGTTAACCTGTAATCAATTAAGTAGTTAAACGGTCAGGGGTGGATTCCAGGTGTGTGGTTTTGCATTTGGAAGCTGTTGCTGTGACCAGACAACATGCAGTCAAAGGAACTCTCAATTGAGGTGAAGCAGAACATCCTGAGGCTGAAAAAAAAGAAAAAATCCATCAGAGAGATAGCAGACATGCTTGGAGTAGCAAAATCAACAGTTGGGTACATTCTGAGAAAAAAGGAATTGACTGGTGAGCTTGGGAACTCTAAAAGGCCTGGGCGTCCACGGATGACAACAGTGGTGGATGATCGCCGCATACTTTATTTGGTGAAGAAGAACCCGTTCACAGCATCAACTGAAGTCCAGAACACTCTCAGTGAAGTAGGTGTATCTGTCTCTAAGTCAACAGTAAAGAGAAGACTCCATGACAGTAAATACAAAGGGTTCACATCTAGATGCAAACCATTAATCTATTCCAAAAATAGACAGGCCAGAGTTAAATTTGCTGAAAAACACCTCAAGAAGCCAGCTCAGTTCTGGAAAAGTATTCTATGGACAGATGAGACAAAGATCAACCTGTACCAGAATGATGGGAAGAAAAAAGTTTGGAGAAGAAAGGGAACGGCACATGATCCAAGGCACACCACATCTCTGTAAAACATGGTGGAGGCAACGTGATGGCATGGGCATGCATGGCTTTCAATGGCACTGGGTCGCTTGTGTTTATTGATGACATAACAGCAGACAAGAGTAGCCGGATGAATTCTGAAGTGTACCGGGATATACTTTCAGCCCAGATTCAGCCAAATGCTGCAAAGTTGATTGGACGGCGCTTCATAGTACAGATGGACAATGACCCCAAGCATACAGCCAAAGCTACCCAGGAGTTCATGAGTGCAAAAAAGTGGAGCATTCTGCAATGGCCAAGTCAATCACCAGATCTTAACCCAATTGAGCATGCATTTCACTTGCTCAAATCCAGACTTAAGACGGAAAGACCCACAAACAAGCAAGACCTGAAGGCTGCGGCTGTAAAGGCGTCACAAAGCGTTAAGAAGGAGGAAACCCAGCATTTGGTGATGTCCATGGGTTCCAGACTTAAGGCAGTGATTGCCTCCAAAGGATTCGCAACAAAATATTGAAAATAAAAATATTTTGTTTGGGTTATGTTTATTTGTCCAATTACTTTTGACCTCCTAAAATGTGGAGTGTTTGTAAAGAAATGTGTACAATTCCTACATTTTCTATCAGATATTTTTGTTCAACCCTTCAAATTAAACGTTACAATCTGCACTTGAATTCTGTTGTAGAGGTTTCATTTCAAATCCAATGTAGTGGCATGCAGAGCCCAACTCGCGAAAATTGTGTCACTGTCCAAATATTTCTGGCCCTAACTGTATAGTGACTTACAGCTGATGTTCTTTTTGATTATGTTGTTCACTTTTCTCATCTTTTCCATCTTGACTGACTTCACAACTTCTCCAACCAGGACTCACCTGCAGAGATTACAACAAAGACACATCTGACTTCTCACAAACTCTTCATCCTACTGATGCCCCAATACTGAGCCCCTGTTGCCGTATGTGTCCCAATCACTGCATCTGCTGTGTAGTACTGTGTACCCTCTAGATCAGGGGTGGGGAACCTCAGACCCTAGGGCCGAATGTGGCCCTCGATTACTATTTTGCGGCCCTCAGGCAGATTCCTGGGGACAGCAGTGCTCAGGCTGGCAGACACCTTTTTTTTATTTTTTATTTTAAACTTGGTTTTATTGAGTTTTATGGCGATAACAAAGCAAAACAGCCCAAACCCTCCCCCCTCCCCTAAGCCACCATCCGTCATCGCTAATACATACAAATCAGCTCTCTGTATACAAAAAACTTCAACAATATTAGTATATTCAATACACACCAACTTTTCAATGATCATACTCGATGTTAAGGCAGATGCATTTTGCCAACTGTGTGTCCTTTAAATCCAGCTCCCCATTGATCTCTATGCCCCAGCCTTAGCCTCCCCAGTAAGTTATATGCTCCCAGCCTCTCCTGTGATGTCTTTTTAAGTTGATAGCTTTGTACGGCCCCCGAAGGATTGTGCAAATTTCCAAATGGCCCTTGGCAGAAAAATGGTTCCCCGCCCCTGTCCTAGATGGTAAAACAAACCTCCATCTAGGATATATTAATGCCCTCTGCAAAAAGCAATGCCCACACTTTCCCCCTAGAAAGTAAGAATGACCTCTGTGTGTTTCTATGAAAGTCAAAACAAGCTGAATATCCCTATATGAATAAAGGCCTACTCAACATTTATTAATGTCCTGTGTCCCCCCCATACAGCCTATAAACAGTATGATACCGCCACATTGTATAATGCAATCTGGCAGTGCGGTCACCTGACTTCATTGACTGTCGTGAGGATCCCTCAGTGACTTCGTGAGTGACGTAACCACTCTCCGCAGCAGTCATTGTGATCCCAGAGACTGCAGTGATAGGACACTTCTTTCATTGCTGCAGCCTCTGGATCCAAGATCGTCAAGGGACGTCGTACTGCTTCAGACCTGGGTTTTTTCTTTTAGGTTAATAAAGTGTTGAAAAAGGGTTTGTGTGTTTTTACTTTCAAATAGAGGATTTGTCTGAGTTTTTTTTTAACTATTTCCTTTTAGGATTGGTTATGGGTGGGGATCATAGAGGCCTGACATTACCAATCTGGGCTAAATGACAGGTGTCAAAATTCAGCTGTCATTAAACCCTCCTATCACCCCGATGCCACCGCACCAGGGCATAGGGAATAGTCGGGTAAAGAGCCAGGAATTGGCGCTTATAATGAATGTGCATAATAAGCAAAAAAAATGCTGACTATGCAACCGGTATAACTAATAGGAAGACTGCTTCATAAGCAGCTAAACACAGCTAACCTTGGAATCGTATAGCTGTATAAGCAATGTGAAAATCGAGGCATTGCAAATTTAACTCTGTTAGGCTGCTTTCAGGTGCGGCAAGTGCAGTATCGGCACTTGCGGCAGGTGCGGGCGCGAAAATAATGCGGAATACCACGGTTTTTTCGCGGCCGCACCTGCGGCAAGTGCCGAAACCGCACATGCCGCACACTTACCGCAAGCCCCATAGACATTGTATGGGGCTTGCCGCAAGTGTGCCGCGATCGCAGCCGTTATGCGGTAATCGCAGCAGTTGCGTTTTTTTCACCGCAACTGCCGTGATCAGCGTAAAACGCTGATGTGAAAGGACCCTTAAATAAGTTTGCTGCATATGTCATCCGACAGTTGAAGAGTTCATGGATGATGCAGGAATGATCCTGATATGTTACATTTGTGTTTGTTTTAGAACAACTAAACTAAGGACAAATATAGGTGACTTTGCGCGTAAAGCTCACCATGCACATTTAGGGGTTTAACTGGGTGACAAGAAAAACCTTGGGCAAAACATAAACTGAGCAGGACATATGTTGAATTTCTCATTACCGATGATATTTTACTTTAAAACCCTTAATCAAATATGTCTCATCTGTGAAAAAAAATTGCCTATTACCGTACATATTTTTTTTACTTCACATCTGGAATCAGCACCTTTCATTTAAGTAAGATTATCAAAAATACTTGGGTGAACACTAGAGACTGGACCACTGCGGCCGCCGCTCCACCAGAGACTGCAACACTGCGGCCGCCGCTGCACCAGAGACTGCACCACTGCGGCCGCCGCTGCACCAGAGACTACACCACTTATTTATTATTGACGCCTTTCACTCTTATTTGATATCGATTGTACTGGAAGCTCAGCTAAAGGGATGATATGAAGTTATATTTTCCCTGCAGCTGCTTTTATTCATCAAGGTGGTTGAGGGAGCTGTTACAGTCACAGCTCACTAAGTGAGCGTACTGTACTCATTCCCTGGCACTTTGATTGACAGCCTGTTTTGCGCACACCTCCTGCACATGTACACTGTGGAGCAAGCTGTCAACCAATGTGTCGGGGAGTGGTTATAGTGCTCTCATGGTATAGTGAGCTGTGAATGTAACCGCTTCCTCCACTACCCCGATGATTGGAAGGGAGTGGATGCAGTGAGAAATTGACCTAATTTTCTCCCTGTAGTTTAAATGCTATTCATCTGCAGATTAACCCTATATCTGCTGTTAATTAGTGTTTCTTGAGGTAACAGTTTTCCTTGTCCGTGTAGATGAAAAGACCCTTTCAAAGCTGCTGAACTGATTGCCTCCTGTGCTGGCAATGCGATGTTAGCCCTGCATCAAATACCAGACACCAAAGCAATGTCACAATTATTTCTAGCAGTGTGCCAAGACGCAGTGAGTGACTGTTCAGCCACCCAATCTTGGGCAGAGGCGTGTTGAGCTGTCAGTATATTGATAAACAATTCAGCCATCCAATAACAGGCTGGGCTATTTAGCTGGCTCCCTGCATCCAATTAGTGCCAGTTGTAAATTTAAAGAGGACCTGTCACCCACCCACCCCCAAAGATTTCAATCTAAAGGTAGCACTGAATGCAGCATGTATGCTGCATTCAGGCAAGGGGTCCTCCATGTTTTTCTGATGTTTTAATCATTAAAAACAGTCATTTAAAATGTGTACAACAAAGTCATGAGGGCATTACCAGCTCCATGAGTCAGCTCCTTCCCGGGGGCTATTTCCGCCCCCTGCTTCTCTGTTCCTCCCTCCTCCCTCTCCTCGCCGCCTCCTTGATGATGTGTCAGGCATCCTCACTCTGCTCCTGCACCTCCTTGTGCGCCGTCACGCAGGCATAGAGCAAGGTGTTGCCAGTGTCAGCCCTGCGCTCCTGACCCGCCTCCCTCCCTTACGTCAGCACTTGTTCCCGCCCTGCTCCATGTATAACACGGAGCGGGGGGGAACAAGTGCTGACGCCCACACATTATGTCCTGCCTCCCGCCCTGACATCAGCATTTGTTCCTGCCCTCTCCGTGTTATACATGGAGCAGGGCGGGAACAAGTGCTGACGCCCCACGCTCCTGTCCCGCCTCCCTCCCTGACATCAGCATTTGTTCCTGCCCTCTCCGTGTTATACATGGAGCAGGGCGGGATGAATTGCTGCTGTTAGGGCGGGAGGCGGGAGCAGGAGCGAGGGGTTGACAGTAGCAACACCTCGCTCTGCGCCTGCGTGAGGTAGCACAAGGAGACGCAGACGCAGAGCGAGGAAAGCTGACAGGCATCAAGGAGGCGGTGAGGAGAGGGTGGAGCGAGGAACAGAGAAGCAGGGGGCGGGAATAGCCCCCGGGAAGGAGCTGACTCATGTGGATCTGGTAATGCCCTCCTGACTTTGTTGTACACATTTTATAAGGCTATATTTAATGATTAAAACATCAGAAACCCATGGGGGACCCTTTGCCTGTATGCGGCATACATGCTGCATTCAGTGCTGCCTTTAGATTGAAATCTTTGGGAGAGGTGACATGTCTTCTTTAAGCTTGGTGGTGTCTGTGTGCCTTGTGCTCCTGTGCTCAGTCTCAGATCAATTGATACCTGACCTTTGTCCTTGCTTCTGACTATCCATGTGCCTAGCCCCTTTGTCTTGATCCAATACCTTCCTGGAATCTAATATAATAATAATTTTTATACATATATACTGCCAAACATATTTTGCAGCACTTTACAATTCAGAGGGGACGTGTACAGACACTTTGAGAAAATACAGAGTAACAAATACCAAGAGGAATGAGGGCCTTGCTCGCAAGCTTACAGTCTATGAGAATTCTGGCCTCAGGCTATGACCTGACTAAGCCTTTGTCTTACCCCTTTTTGCTTAGTATGAGTCCTCTTAGTATCTGACCCAAGATCTCTTTACTTCCCAGCCTCATGAGTAGTAACTAGTGTCATAAGCAGCTCCAGGAGGCTCAATACCAACCTTGGGACGGTAGGAAAAGCGCAGCTTGTGTTTTATGACAAAAACTGAAGCTGGGGTGGATTTTCTGAATGGAGACACGCCGTTTAACTCTGATTATAGACCATCATCAGGAATGGTAATCTCAGGTTCACATCTTCTACTTCACTCTCAGGGGCCACACTTGGCATTGTTCAACCAGGTCTCAAATTGGACAAAATTTGTAAGAGTTGTAATGTCCATGACCATGTCCACTGTGTGTCTACAGTACCTTACATACATTAGAGTTGCTGTACACATACATGATGCAGTGGTTAGCACTGTTGATTTTCAGCTCTGGGGTCCTGGGTTCACATCTCACCAAGGACAACATCTGCAAAGTGTTTGTATGTTTCCCCCAAATATGATGGTGCCATATGCCCCACCCATTTATGCCACCAAGGACAACATCTGCAAGGAGTTTGTATGTTTCCCCAAAGTATGATGATGCCATGTGCCCCACCCCTTTTTCCCGCCAAGGCCTCGGCCGTTTTGGCCTTAAAGGGGTTGTCTGTTCTTACATGTAAACATAGAGTAAATGCAGACTTTTGAATCCGGTGCTGTAGGCAGTCGTGTGGACCACAAGTACGGTATGTGAATTGTATACATGCGGTCACATGATGACTAGATTGTATACTGCCTGCCTCAATGCAAGTATCTAGTCTGAATGTGGGCAGAATATCCAAATCGCATAACGACCCGCTCTCTTGGAGAATCCTCACAGCGTGTAGTGACTTCAGACTTGAGGTTTATGACCAGACAACCCCTTTAAGGCTGTTGCCATATTTGCCCCTATTATGTCCCAGTTCTGCCTCTCCCACATTGGTGGTGTAAATCCACTGAGCTGTCTTCTTTTCACGGCTGCCATAACATAAAGCAATAAAGGAGAGACCCTTATCGTTATGTGGCAGGAAGGAAGGGGGATCATTTAGATGTTTTTGTGACGTACTGTGTTATTATTGATGGGACAATGCAAATGATAATTGATGCTTTGTTGATTAGATGGCCACATGCAGAATGCCGTATATTACCTTCCCAGGTGACATGCCATGATGGTATATATAAGCTCTTTTTACATATTGCAGTAATATCTATCAATTCTCATCGTTGCCTGCTGTTACACACAATCACCACTTGGGGTCAGAAAAGGAATACAATGTACCGGTAGGAATAAAACAGCTTTTGAAGCAAATTTGGACTCCTTACCAAAGCAGACATCTCTGAAAAACTGTTTTGAACATTTGGAGGAGAAAATATGGAACATATTATTTGGATTGCAAAACTAGTACAGTAAAATTGTTAACATGCTCACTAGACTGATCAAAAAAATCTGTCGAAACGCAATACTCCCAGAGGTCGTCTTACATAGTAGACTAGAAGAAATGGAATTCATAATGCTCCGAAAATAAAACAAACCCAATCACATGACTTAAATTATACATTGCTGTCGAGGAGAACAAAATACAGGCTGTTCCTGGGTCGCGGATTGATAAAGATAATATGTTGATCTGCTTGGCGGCTTTGTGATATTCCATGCGATTTATCCATCGGTAGAGCCGCTGTGACGCTCACCCCAACAGATGTGCGAAGGATACTTCTACAGCTCTGTCCTACCAGGTATACTACATCTGTGCCTTCAATGTACGTTATTGTCACCTTACACTCATGGGACCCTGACTTATTATTGTATGTCTTTATGTGCCACAATAATGTGGATTATGTATAAAACATATATTACGATGTGCGAAAAATGTCTCAGTTGTGCAACATTAATAGACAAATGTTTCACAATGTATGGAAGACGTCAAACTAGACCTTGATGTAGGGTAAATCATAAAGCTCTTAGAAATATCTCCAACCTCTGTTATACATTTGTGTCATACGTATGTGCCATTTGTAAAGCGTTTCTAAGCTAATTTGTATATGACGACAAAGCTTGATGGCTCAGCACTGGTACATTGTATTACTACAAGAGAGATAACATTTTAGTTTTTGCAGCAGGACCTTTAAAAAGTTGAGAAACTTTGTAAATATAACTGTTTAATGTATATTTACCTGAAGATATAAGGTTAATCTGCAGGTCAATAGTGTCCATATCCTGTCTTGCAGGCATGTATGTGACATCACTGGGATGATTATTCACATTGTGTTACATAACTATGCAATATTTATTTTCTCAGTTTTCTTATCCATGTATGAAAGCTTTAGCTAAAGGCCGTGGTGGAAAAATTCAGCTTGTGTCACTATCACCCCCATACAGATAGATATACAGTGCCTTGAAAAATTATTCATATCTCATGAACTTTTCATATTTTTTTCATATTACAACTAGTGATGGGCGAATCCTAAATTACTCGGAATCGCTTGACTCTAGCGAGTCCGAGCCCAGGACTCGCTACTCGTTGCGAGTCTAGCGAGTCCAATGTTAATGAATGGGGAAGCGAGTAATAGCGAGTAGTGTGAGATTTACAAATCGCAGATGTGTCTCGGAAGCTTCAGCCTGAAGCAATCCTAGTTTTGTCATTTATTTGCATTGCTAGTTTACTTTGTAAGTAATCGCTGACTCGCACAGATAAGAGTCCTGTCTTCTCTGTGTTCTGGCTGCCCCAGCTCCAGGGTCCTAGAGCCCGCCTGCTGCCTGATGTAGCAGAGCTGAGATTGTTCTCAGTCTGCTCATTCCCTGTGTACAGACATGAATGTCTGCTCACAGACATTATGTAGCAGTGCTGAGATTGTTCTCAGTCTGCTCATTCCCTGTGTACAGACATGAATGTCTGTGCACAGAGATGATGTAGCAGTGCTGAGATTGTTCTCAGTCTGCTCATTCCCTGTGTACAGACATGAATGTCTGTGCACAGAGATGATGTAGCAGAGCTGAGATTGTTCTCAGTCTGCTCATTCCCTGTGTACAGACATGAATGTCTGTGCACAGAGATGATGTAGCAGAGCTGAGATTGTTCTCAGTCTGCTTATTCCCTGTGCATAGACATCTATATTTATGCACAGGGGAGGTAGCAGAGAGGACATCGCGTTTTGGACTGCGTCGGACGGAAGAGGATTTTTTTAATTAAAGATGGAGTCCCTAATGGCTTTTTTTTTTATTTCTAATAAAAAATTTTCGTTGTGTTTTTTTTAAAACAATTTAATAGAAATTCATGGCGGTCATGTCTAATATTGGCGTGACCGCCATAAATTTCGGGCTTAGGGCCAGCTGATAATACAAAGCTGGCCCTAACCTCTTTATTACCCAGCGTGCCATCGCTACCAGGGCCGCTGGAAGAGCGGGGTTCAGCGCCAGAGGATGGCGCTTCAATGAACGCGCCATCTTCTGGGGCGGCTGCGGGCTGCAATTTGCAGCGGGGGGTGCCCAGAAAGCTTGGGCATCCCTGCGCTGCGGATTCCAGCCCCCAGCTGCTTAGCTGTACCTGGCTAGACATAGAAATTGCGCGGAGCCCCACGCATTTTTTTTTAATTATTTCATGAAATTCTGAGATTCTGACTCTGACTCTGAGACTCTGACTCTGAGACTTTGACTCTGAGACTCTGACTCTGAGACTCTGACTCTGAAATTCATGAAATAATTAAAAAAAAATGCGTGGGGCTCAGCGCAATTTCTATGTCTAGCCAGGTACAGCTAAGCAGCTGGGGGCTGGAATCCGCAGCGCAGGGATGCCCAAGCTTTCTGGGCACCCCCCGCTGCAAATTGCAGCCCGCAGCCGCCCCAGAAGATGGCGCGTTCATTGAAGCGCCATCCTCTGGCGCTGAACCCCGCTCTTCCAGCGGCCCTGGTAGCGGTGGCACGCTGGGTAATAAAGAGGTTAGGGCCAGCTTTGTATTATCAGCTGGCCCTAAGCCCGAAATTTATGGCGGTCACGCCAATATTAGACATGACCGCCATGAATTTCTATTAAATTGTTTTAAAAAAAACACACACACAAGAAAATTTTTTTATTAGAAATAAAAAAAAAAAGCCATTAGGGACTCCATCTTTAATTTAAAAAAATCCTCTTCCGTCCGACGCAGTCCAAAACGCGATGTCCTCTCTGCTACATCCCCTGTGCATAAATATAGATGTCTATGCACAGGGAATAAGCAGACTGAGAACAATCTCAGCTCTGCTACATCATCTCTGTGCACAGACATTCATGTCTGTACACAGGGAATGAGCAGACTGAGAACAATCTCAGCACTGCTACATCATGTCTGTGAGCAGGCGGGCTCTAGGACCCTGGAGCTGCACAAAGAAGACAGCTGGACTCGGATGCAATGTAACAGCAGTTATCTGCGAGTTTCCCTGCTATCACTGGCACAGTAGCCGAGTCTAATGCAAACAATGGCAATCCTAGTTTTGTCAGCGTTTCTGACAAAACTAGGATTGATATTGATTTGCATTGGACTCGTGCGAGTAATCACTGGGAAACTCGCAGAGTACCGAGTCCTGCGAGTCCCTTACTACTCGCCGAGTAACGAGTCCTAGCGAGTAGATTCGCCCATCCCTAATTACAACCACAAACTTAAATGTACCGTATTTTTTGGACTATAAGACGCGCCTAGGTTTTAAAGGTAGAAAGTAAAATAAATTGAAACAAAAGATGTGTTAAAATATTTAGTAACATAAATACCGCAGCGGTTTCTCTTGTAGAGACGCACCGTGTCCTGTGCGGAGACTGTGCTTGAACGTGCCCACAATCAGGATTCTGGGCGCAGCGTATTTTCACTGTATTCTCCCACTCAGAATACTATCGTCTCCAGAAACAATAAATTGACATGCTGTTGCTTGGTTAACCGTGCCGCATGTCAGTTTACACTGCAGAAATGCAACGGTCGTAAGGACCGGGGGTACTTGACCAGCCAGGATCAGTCAAGGGGATTTCACAGTGGCAGTCCCGGTGGTCGAGGCCCTGATCGAGCATGAAAAGGTGACATTTACAGGGGTTTAACAAAGTTTATCGTGACGCCACACATGGATTCTGGTCCGGATGACCAGTGCTGCTTGTAATGACCTTGGGGAATAGGTATTGTTGCAGCCAGGTGGATCACTCCCACGGATGGAGCGGGTCCCCAGGGTTTGGTATTAGAGTCAGAGGGAATGATGGTGGTAGTTGTATGTGCAGGGAGGAGCAGAAGGAGAAGACAGACACAGGGGTTGCAGTTCTTACCAGATTCTTTTACTTGCAGTTCTTGGTTCAGTGCAAACTCAGCCAGGGTACTGTGCTCTCCCAGTGTGTAGCTTGGCCAGCCCTCAGATAGTCCAGGAACACTCCACTGAGACACTCTTCATAAGCCTTTCTCTGCTGCCTGTCCTCTCTGCGCTGATCTAGAGGGTCTGCTCTAGGTGAGTTACTTCCACCCATCATCTCCTGGCCTGGAGTTGGGAATGGTGTTGGGTGTGAGATGGTTTGTCTCAGTTTTATGTCCCTGTCTTACCTGAAAGCAATGGCACCACACCTGTGGAGTAGGTGCAGGTGCACTGTGGCGACGAAGACGCAGCGGCGCCACAGAAAAAATAAGCACAGCGGACGTGAGATTTCTATAAATCCAACAACTGTTCTTATACTGTACAATGCATCGAAAATACTCTGCATCCAAAGCACTGCTAATCCTGATTTTGGGCATGTACCCTAACTCCCAGTTTGTCCTGCAGACCCTATGGTATGCTGGGAGTTCTAGTTCACAACAGGAGTGTTACAGTTATTTAATTCACTCTTTATTGCCACTTCCGATTGCCGCTTCACACTTCTGTAAGGATTCAGGTTCTCTGTGTAGCAATGCTTTCTCCCTGATTCTGCTTTAATCATTACAGCTGCGATAAACAAGAGGAGGTGGGCAGTGTCCCATCCAGATCACAAGCTGCAGTAATGTAATGAAGAGGCATGGTCAGGGCAGCCACGTGTGCTCGATAATTAAGGACATGAATATTCACTGCTCCCCATACCCATAATCCCACCCACCTCTCCTCACTGAAGCTGGGTGGGTGGGATTATGGGTGTAGGCAGCAGCGCATATTAATTTGCATTAAGATTAGGCAAGACACCTAACAGACCACAGCGTCCGCTGACAGACCACGGGCATTGCTAACAGACTGCAGTCAATGCTGACAGGGCATTACCACCACTGACACACCGCAGCCACCGCAGTCTTTCTTTCCTCTTCACAGGTCCTGTAAAGGTGGTAATCCCTTTTCTTTGCAGCATTTTTGAGTTCTTCCTGACTATAGCTGCACTAGACACGAAAAGCTGGTCAGTCTCCAGATTACAAGCTGCAATGACGTAATGAAGAGGCAGTGTCAGGGGGACTTCACACTGTGCTGTTCTCTGTTGCCCTGACCATGCCTCTTCATTATGTCATAGCAACTTGTGATCTGGACAGGAGACCGCCCAGCTCCTCCTGTCTAGTGCAGCTGTAGTGTTGGCAGAGCCAGGAAAAAACACAAACATGCTGTACAGAGAAGGGATTACCATACAGGACTTCTTAATACAGATTGATATGCGCTGCTGCCCACACCTACAAACACGCTCACTTCTCAGTGCCAGCTTTAGTGCAAAGAGGTGGGTAGGAGATTATGGGTGTGGGGACCAGTGCATATTCATTTGCATAAATAGCGGGCTCATGTGGCTGCCCCAGTCACAAGATTTCTGTTCCTACTTCCACTAACCCTGCTCCACTGCCACTGAGCCCCCATGGTACCTACATCTGGATTATATGAAATCCCTCCACACTTTCCTCCCAAATTTGGGAGGCAAAAATTGTGTCTTATAATAAAATATGGTGTTTTTTTGGAATTTTATGTGATATACCAATACTAAGTAGCAAACATTTGTGAAGTGTAAAGGAAATGATTCATGGTTTTAAAAATACTTAAAAAATATAAATCTGAAAATTTTGACATGCATTTGTTTTCAGCCCCCTTCTTCGAGTCAATGTAAATACTTTGTAGGACCGCCTTTAGCACAATTACTGCTGAAACGCTTTTGAGGTATAACCCTACCAGCTTTGAACATCTAGAGGGATGAATTGTTTGCCAATTCTTCTTTGCAAAAATCTAGCTCCATGAGATTGTATGGGGAGTAACTGTGAATAGCAATTTTCAAGTCTTGACACAGATTCTCAGTGGGATTTAGGTTTGGGCTTTTACTGGGTCATTCAAACACATGAATATGCTTTGCTCTAATCCATTCTATTGTAGCACTGACAGTATGTTTGGATCGTTATCCTGCTGGAAAGTAAACCTATGCTCCAGTCTTTAAGTCTTTTGCAGCCTCTGATAGGTTTTCCTCCAGTATTGCCCTGTATTTAGACCCAGTCATCTTTCCATCAACTCTTATCAGCTTCCCTGTTCCTGCTGAAGATCTTTTCCATAACGTGAGGCTGGCACCACCATGTTGGTGTTTTCAGGGTGATTTGCAGTGTTATGGTGGGTTTACACACACCAATCATTGTATCCAATCTCTGAACCAATCTCTGGTTGCAGTGAAATCATGGACAGATTGCTCCATGTTGTACACAGCCACAAAATGGAACTATGTGTCCATGATTTCACTGCAACCAGAGATTGGTTCAGAGATTGGATACAATGATTGGTGTGTGTAAACCCACCATTAGTTTTCCACTACATATAGCATTTTGTATTTAGCCCAAAAGGTTCTACTTTGGTCTCACCTGACCAGAACACCTTCTTCCGCATACTCCCTGGGGCCCCTGCATGGGTTTCTTCAATCTGCAAATGGAACTTCTGATGGCACTTGCCGCACCGGACCGCAAGCCCTATAGACAATGCATGGGGCTTGCCAAATCGGCACCACGAGTGTGGCTGTTAGGCGGCACATCCTGCAGATGGTGTAAATCTGCCGGATCAGCCGCACATCAGCAAAAATGCTGATGTGAAAGGGGCCTTACTCTGTCATCTCCTCTTCATGGTTGAGGTGCTGTGGTTCCTAAATATTTCTACTTTTTTTTTTTATAATACTGTTCATAATTTGTGGTAGATTATCTAGTGGGGAAGACATTTCATGAACTGACTTACAATGGTGTCATCCTATTACAGGACCACGCTCTAATTCACTGAGAATGACCCATTCTTTTAGCTTTGTAAAGGCAAACCGCATGGTTAGGTATCTGACTGTATTTATTCATGTACTGTGACTGTACTGTTTTATTATTTATGTGCTAGGATATCAGTGTGATATTATGCATGTTCAGCACCTGAGGTGACCCAATGATTCATCTATATCATTAGTGAAGCTCTGAAGTTGAAAGAATTGTGAGTGCAGCTCTTGGTTATTATACAAATCAATACAAGTAGAACAATATATTTGCAAAACTGTTCCACTTTTTATATAAATCTATATGTAAACTGCAATGATCAATACATACACTTTAAAGGGATCCTGTCACCTACAAAACGCCTCCTAAGCTATCAAAACCTGTCCCTGCAGCATCCTATCACTAATCTCACACTTCTTTTGTCTCCTAAAAGCATCCTGTGAAAGTGGAGAAAAACATTTTAATACTAACTGATTAGTGATTATAATTAGCAGGGGCCATATTCTTTAGTCACCAGGGGGTGTTATTTAGCAGCTCGAGGATCCAGCCCTTTCTCTCTGTCTGTGCTGCTGTGAAACTGAAAGCAGGGCTAATGATTTGCATTCTGTGAGTGATAGAGAAGGGGGAGGGCAATGCCTGCACATCACAGCTGAACACACAGAGACAGGGTGGATCCTGGAGCTGCAAAACAGCCCGCCTTGGTGACTAAAGAATAGTCACTCTGCTAATTATAATCACTAATGAGTAAGTATTAAAACGTTTTTCTACACTTTCACAGGATGCTTTTAGGAGACAAAAGAAGTGTGAGATTAGTGATGGGATGCTGCAGGGACATGTTTTGCTAGCTTAGGAGGCGTTTTGGAGGTGACAGGATCCCTTTAAATAGGATTAGCTGATTCAGGAATTCTGAGATAGAGGGTTTTTTTGGGAAAAAGGTTTTTCAGACAATCGGCCAACAATAGTTTAAAATGTTAAAAAGATCCGGATCCAACACTGCTTCTATACTACTTGTTCCAGTGATTGTTAAGGCTTGCGACACATGGATGTATGTGTACTGCCCCAGGGTATGGGAACTCGGATGTCTGGGCCCTCAGCTTCGGTGGGGGATCTCACTGGTGGCCCGCCAAGACCCGTGGCCCCGAGGGGGAGACATCCGCCAATTAAGGGGGTTGAAGTCTTTATCATGTGACCCCACCTGTAGTGACACCAGCGCCGCCACAGTCCTCCGGAGGGTGGTGATATTGCGGCTATGGTGGAGCAGCTCCCTACAGGTAGAGCTAATCCTCCGGAGCAGTGTTAATTGTGAGGGATGGAGCTGGGGTTTGGCCAGGTTGTGGGTTAACGGGATAGTCTCTGCGGGTAGTGGGGACAGGGGGTGAAGAACACACACACACGCTGTTGAATGTCTCTTTACCTTTTACTGGTGGTATATCAGGTAAAAGTCTGGAACACTGTCAGGTGACCAGGAAACACAGTTGAATCTCCACAGCAAGTGGGTGTAAGGCCTCCATGTCCTCTTTTCCCCGTGTTGAAGCCCCTGCTGTGAGCGGGAGCCGAGTGTCATGTGCCTGTGATCCCATCCTGCAATCGGATCACAGATACTACAGAGAGGAAGGAGAAATTAATCTCTCCATCTCCTCCATTGCCGGCCTCGGCATATAGCGCACTGCTCTCGGAAGTCATCCGAGTGCAGTCTGATGTTTCACTCACACCCATAGATTTATATGACAGTCGCAACATGATGTCACTGTTTTCTCGGTCTGATTCCACCTGAGAAACAAAATTGCAGATCAGTACTGCCCCACTGATCAACAAGGGGTGAGTGTAATCAGATTTATTGTCCAATTGTACTCATCGTGTATCCTAGCCCTAAACGCTGTAGTGGTAACATAATGAAAACATCGCATGGCCTGTGAAATCAATGTTCGGCTGCAGTGGTGATGTTCTCTGTAGTCATTACGTCACAGAAATGGTAAACAATCATAGGAGCACTGATAGGTACTAGAATTATATCCTCAAAAAACCTTTGGCAGATCCACTCTATAGAAGCTTCATTTATTAGCAGTATGCCTTTCAATAGCATCTCTAGTTCTCGATGGGACTTGGTTTTACAAAGCCTATCTATTTATATGTGATCTGTTTAACACTTTACCTCTTTTTCTGTAGCATTATTGGGAAATTGGAAACTGCTGCTTGGTTCTTGCTACAGATCCCAGCAGGGGGTTCAAGCAACATTGCATCCTTTATTTAATTTAGCATCAAACAGCATAACTCCCACACAGCCTGGTAAAAAGGAGCAAGAATTTTACTATGAAAAGGCAAATTGCTTCTTCAGATCAAGACTACATGAACTCTAGTGCACCTATTGGAAGTAGCAATCCTAAAGTTCAATATCGACCCTTTAATGAGCCTTGTCACAAGACATTTGATAAAAGCCAAACCAACATCTCTATTTGCAGACATGTATTTCAGGGTCTTGCAGTTCTCAGTCCTAAGCAAAATATCTGATTTGGCTGTGTAAAAAGCCTCTGATTTTGATCTAAAGGATAACATCTCTCCTTGATTTAGGATTGCTACTTCCAATACCTGGTACTAGAGTTCAAGTCCCCTTTCTATTTGAAGAGGCAGTTTGGGTGGCACCCTGCGGTATAGGTAGCCACAGAACCACCTGGTGCACAGAGGGATTTCCACATCAGGTACCCTACACATGCAACACCTTCCACCCCAGACCTGAAGGGGGAGCTGTACTTGCCGCCTTCAGGCAAGGTCCCCTATAAATTCAGGCCTGGGTGAGGAGTTAGGCAGTGCAGTTCCAGAGAGGACTGTGAACAGTTCAGTACGGAGCAGTACTGAGGAAGACACCTGGTGAACGGAGCCTAGCTAGGCCCGTGCCAGAGGAAGCCTAGCTAGTGCAGGGGCCCAAGATTGAGGGCCGGAGGCAAGGCGAGGAACTGAGTGGGTGCAGAGGAACCATACTGGTTCACCCCAGGAAGCAACCTGGACACCGGAGTCCGAGTCTGCAAGGCTCCAGTTAGCCCAGCAGAGAAAGTACCGGAAACCCAGAAGACTTCAGCCTTCTGGGGCACTTGTAGCAAAGCAACCCGGAGAGCCAGGAACCACAGGAGCGATAGCGGCAGCCAGCAGAAGGTTCTCATGGCCTGCAATATAAGTGAGGGACACAGAGGAGGTCAGGCCAGGTTTCAGACACATCAGGACCTAGACACACAAACAGGGACAAGGAAGCCTCACAATTCACCGGGTGTGAAAATCCTGAAGTGCTTCCTGACCACCTGGAGTGTACCCTGGACAGTGCCTGCCATAACATCAGTAAAAGGTACGGAAACAGATCCCAGTGTGTGTGTGTCAGTTATTCCGGCCCCTGACCCAGTCCAACACATAAACTGCACCAGCATTCCACCTGCAGAGCCACCTCCCTGTGCAAAGTCCCAATTCTACCACACTGCCCCAGGGACCCCGCTCCACCTATGCGTTATCATCTGGCTGCCCATCCATCATCCTCGGAGGTCTGCAGCAGCAACGGTGCCATCAACCAGGGCCGGGACGACAGCTAGGCGAAACTAGGCGATCGCCTAGGGCGCCATCTTGCGCAGGGCGCATTTCCGCCTGACCGGAGTCCGGTCACCGCCGCCCGGCCCTGGAGTTGTGGGGAGAAGCTGAGGCAGGGAGCGGTGGGCGCCGCCATGTTCTTTGTGGCTGGCGCCCACTAACTGTACAGCCGGTCAATAGAGGTTGAGACCTCTACACAATGGCCGCGGTCTCCAATTAGCCGCGGCCATTTTGTTGAAGTCTCAGCTTCCACCGACTGGCTGTACTGTTAGTGGGCGCCGGCCACAAAGAACATGGCGGCGCCCACCGCTAGCTGCCGCAGGCCCGCAGCTACTCCTCGCAGGCAGCGTCCTGCAGATGTGCCCGCCGGGCTCTGGCACCCCTGCTCCGCATCCACAGCTCCCCCCAATGGTAAGTTATGCTGGAGGCTGTGGGGGAGACAGGGAGGCTGTGGGGGAGACAGGAAGGCTGTGGGGGAGACAGGGAGGTTGTGGGGGAGACAGGGAGGCTGTGGGGGAGACAGGGAGGCTGTGGGGGAGACAGGGAGACTGTGGGGGAGACAGGGAGACTGTGGGGGAGACAGGGGGGCTGTGGGGGAGACAGGGGGGCTGTGGGGAGACAGGGAGGCTGTGGGGGAGACAGGGAGGCTGTGGGGGAGACAGGGAGGCTGTGGGGGAGACAGGAAGGCTGAGGGGGAGACAGGGAGACTGTGGGGGAGACAGGGAGACTGTGGGGGAGACAGGGGGGCTGTGGGGGAGGCAGGGAGGCTGTGGGGGAGACATGGAGGCTGCCAGGATGGAGGGATGCA